>SNQJ01S0050694.1:49793-83932 GCA_010110895.2 Picea sitchensis | reverse complement strand
GGGGGCAAAGTGAAGAAAGGGAATAAATTAATTAAAATACGTGGTGTTATGGTAAAAAGGAATATAAAGTTAAAAACCTCTGAGAGTATAAAAGTAGTGAATTTAAAATATAGAAAGGGTTAATAAGCACATTCATCTTTTGGGTTTAAAAATAAAAAGAGAGAAATAAATAAGAAAAATAAGGAAACTTGTAATAAAGGAAACTTAATAAAGGAAAGTAAGGGAACATAGGGGAAAAAGCAAAAAGGAATCAGCAATTAAGGAGTTACTAAAAATCAGCAACTTCATCTTAGGAAAGTTATTAAAAGCATGAGAGGGGATCTAGGAACCCTAGAAGTAATTTTAGGAGCGACTTTAGGGGGGGGTGAGGGAAATGAGTCTTTTATTTAAATTAAAGAAAATAATTTTGGAGAAACATGGGGGATGAGTGACACTTGGATGGCAGAGAATTTTTAGAGGATTGTCATTAAAAATTAAATTAATAATGATTTAGGAAAGTAGGTGGGTCTCAAATTTCTATAAATGAAGGGGAAAAGAAGGAAGAAGGAGGAACGGTGAGCGTAACGTTACGCTGCTGGATTTTGGCTTGACTGGTTGCTTGTGAGGAGTTGGGAATTTCTCAACTGTGTTTGGAGTGGTATCTCAGCCATGGAGGCGAGCTGAGAAGCTAGTCTTATCTCTAGATCTTGTGTGGCCCCTTTGCAGCTTGGGGGGCTAAGGGGGAAGTAGAGTACCCCTAGAATTTGGCTGGGAGGTACCGGTGAGTCCTCTACGGTCGGCGAGCGGGAGGAGTATGGAGAGAAGGACGCAACACGAAGCACGGGATGTCAAACCGAAGGGAGGGGCGAAAAGGCACAGGTATGCTTTTCATTTGTATGGCAGAAGGAGTGGTTCATCATGATGTTCTCGAAATTGTTGATATTGATATTATAGTATTCTGGAAATTGTCTGAAATTACTATCATTTGCATTCTGGATATTGTCTGTATTGTTATCACTTGTCTTCTGGAAATTGCTGGAATTGATGTTATTACTATCATTTCCATATGGATATTGTCTATAATGTTATCACTTGTCTGCTGGAATTTGCCGAAATTGATATTATTGTATTCTAGAATTTGTCTGAACTCACTGTCATTGGTATCCCGGAAATTTTCTGTATGGGTAGCATTGTAATCTAGTAATTAATTGGGACTGTTGTCTAGAACTACTCCTTGAGTGTTAAATTATTACTTGTATTATTATTTATTTTTGCAGCGCATCAATTCTGTTACTTAACCTTGAGAGTGTTCCTTTACCATCAGCCTTTCCTTCAACCATAAACCTTTTTCATACTAGTGCTTGAACCCTTCATGTACCACATGCGACCACTAGAGAAGAGAAATGTATTCTTGGGATGCCTCCTTCTGCCTGTTACCAGCTGAGGTTTTGTTTTCTCTTGGAAAATTTCCATCATACCAGGAAACTCGTAATCGATTCGACGCTCTTGGCATATGTTTTTCATGGGTAGTTGATTCCAGAGGGAGACCCATTGATATATCGATCCCACTCACCCAATCAAAATGTTATAACCCCCATCTCAGCATGCAACTATGTCCAGCCACCAAGCGATGCATCTTCAAGTGATTATTTCTCTGAGTTTTGGTTGACCTTCACCTTCACCTACAATCCGCCCAAACGTCTGGGATGCTCTCACAACTATTTCACTAAATTTTTATACTCAGCGAATGGCACCTCATGACCTTGGTGTTCTATTGTTAAAACACTCTGCGTTTTATCTCTGTATTACATCTCTGCGTTCAACTGTTTTTTTATCTCTGTGTTCAACTTTACCATATCTCTGTGTTCTAATGTTACGTTCTCTGCGCATTTTAGATCAATAACCTCGCTTGAACCTGACCCTTTGTTCTCTGCGTGCTGCTCATCTTTGCGTGTGTGATTTTTACCTGCGTTTTTTCTATCATTGTTTGCTTGGGGGTTGGATTTAATGGGCGGGTTGGGGAGGTTGATACCCGCACCAAGAATGGCCCCTTAACTCTTCTCTGCCCGTTGTTGGTTCTAGTGCGAATCGATCTGCATTTTTTTACTGAGATATTGGGCATTGATCTGCAGAATTTCTTACTTGTTGCAGCTGCCACATACCACAGAGTTTTAAATGTTTCCCCTTTTTATGGGAGTGGAACGATGAATTGATTACTGTTCTATTTATTTGGATGTGTTTTAAATTATGTCATTTAATGTATATCTGGTCACTAATTCCCATGCTAATTTAATATGGATATGGAGTACTGGGATATGCTAATTTTATGCTAAAGTACTGGGATATGGAGTTATGCTCTCCTGGGATTATGCCACCTTGCTGTTTAAAAATAAAACCAAACTCAAAAATGCCCTTCAATTTAATTATTCGGGACTAACAATCTATAGCCTCACGCCCTCCACCGTTGTTTTTCCCTTTGAATAATTAAAGGCTAGTGACACCAAATTTATTTAGAATTATGAGGTTATTATATATATAGTCTTTTAAAGGTAATTGTTTTTAGATATTGGCGTTTTCAATTATGGATATTGGTGCAATGTCCCTTTAAATATTGTTAGGTTTACCCAGGGTCATTGTAAATCTCATTGCTGTTATATATTTACGTTTGCAATTATGGTGTCATAGTGTTATCTTTAAAAATCTGATGTTGTTTATATATATGAGGTTTTTTTATATATCGATCCTATGGTTGACATTTTTAGATATGATGTTATTTCAAACATGATGATTTGTTATTTAAAACATGATGTTATTCATAATTATGATGTTATTTTTATATTGACATTAGGGACTGATAATTTAATTATGATGTCACTTTTGTCCTTTTAAATGTTGATATTTTAGAGGTGACATTTTAAACATCTTATATAGGGTCCCTTTTTAAATACTGTTATTTAAATAATGTCATTTAAATATTGTAATTGTTATATATTGTCATTAGTAAATATGATGGTTTCAATAATGTCATTTTAAATATTGTAATTGTTATATCTTGTCATTGGTAAATATGATGGTTTATTGATATATTCAATATGAAGTCATTTATCAATGTGATGTTATTTTTATATTGAATGATGTAAGGGTAATTTATGTCATTATAAATTAAGGTGAAATGTTTAGTGTTAGGTACTTTATGAAAAACAATGGCATTGTGGACTTATATTAATACGATTAAAACTTTGGTTACTGATGGTTATAAAAACAAGGTCCTAGAACCAAGTACCTTGAATTACTAAGATTATAATGGGAAATCTTCAATTACTTAAATTTACATTCTTAAACGGTTGGGTTGGGTATCTCGTCTATTCATGGAGTTCAAGGGAGTATTGGGCCAGTATTACATGCCTTGAGTCGTGGGAACTACTTTGTATTAACATTGTTGGGTCATTGTCGGAGTCCTTCGGACATGCGCGTCTGTAGGGCTAGTGGTTGTCTTGAGTTGTTGTTGTACCTGGACGAGTTCATTCTTTTGCGTGGTCTGCTTGTGTCGGGCGGGATATAGTCACCCCCTCTAGCCTTAGGAGACCTATCTGTGTGTGTGATTGTTCTGGGTAAAGAGTCCAGTGCCGTATCAAGAGTCTCAGGCCCTTTAAAGGCAAGGTTTCGAATCTTGAGACACACCTGACAGAGTTTACTAGTTTCTGCCTGAGCAGTCGGCCAGGAGCCTGTCTAATCTTCTTTAGAGAAGACATAAGACTAAACTTCCTGCTTTTCTGTGCAGAAATAGTAAACACTACTATCGGATTCTTCCATCTGTGACTGTACTGTACTTAAATCCTGGTGTCATTTTTCACTTACGGCTGCTAGTTGTATGCCTTATCTCTAGGGGCGTTCATTGCTTGTTGTCACTGTGATATGTCGAGGTCGTCTTGTTGTGTTCGTCTTGCTGGCGTCTTTTTCTAGGTCGGGTTACTAGTTTCTGCCTGAGCAGTCGGCCAGTAGCATGTCTAATCTTCTTTCGAGAAGACATAAGACTAAACGCCCTTCTTTCCTGTGCAGAAATAGTAACCCTAACACCATGGACTTTTCCCTTTGTGTTCTTACTATGCACCCCTAGTATGTCTTAATGCTGTGATGTGCGCCTTATGCCTGTGATCGTATATTGTTGCATTTACTCATTGTGTGCCTTCCATTTTTCCTTGTCGTGGTTGCTTCTTGTTGGTCATCAAGTGGCGACATAGAGTCAAGTGTGTTTACTACTTCTACACGCACGCACACACCTTATACAAAAAAAAATTGCACCTGTTTTCAGAGTTGTGTCGTAATGAGAAGGGTGTTACAACGTCTCTTGATACCAAGATGTCTTTTCTGGTTGGCATCTGATGTTGTTGTGCACTGGATGTCGTCAGTCCAGAAAATCTTGTAGGAGTCATGCCCTAACTCCCACAATCAAATATTCTGTAGTAATGAGGCCTACTGGACTACATCGTGCAATTTCTGAGGAATTTAGATGCTCACCTTTGCACAAAAGTTGGAGTTAAGGTCGATCATGAACCCACCGATCTACAACTTTTTGATGTTCAGATGCGGGGCATACTGAAGTAGCTCCATAAATATGGTCTTATAATCTGGCACCATACGACGACTCTGTTGTAAGGCATTGAACTCATCGAGATGGTACTCAATGAATTCTTCTGACAATTACTTCTCTCGGAACCATTCTTCGAATCGTTCACAAAACATGGCTTCAACGATCATGTTTAGATGAGGTAGGAGCATATTCCACCATATCAGAGCGCACCCCTTTAGCTGAAGACCACCATGCAGACCTTAATGATGTAGGTCATAATCGCAAATCACAAAGCACATCACCATGCCCTCTAGTCATGCCTCAGCAGATGATCCTTCCATGGTACTCATGGACTCGGGAACTTAATCCTCTTGAGTTCTTCGTGAATGCTACCAGTACTGGTTGGGGTGCATTGTGGACCCTCAGGGGTATAGGTTCCCTAGCCTCATCTCAATGTATATGGTTAATCAAGGCCTCTGACATTCCCTGGAAGTACCTTGTCAGACCATCCACCTCCCTTACAACAATCAACTACTTCCCAAGGACTTGTTCTTCCCCTTGGGGGTTATATTCCTAGGGCACATGCGCTTCTAGAGGCATCACACCTTCTTCCATGGCACCATGTTGTGAATCTTTGCAACGTCCTCTAACCATGATAACCGCATGAACAATTTGATATTTTAAGTATTAATCAAGGGCTTAATTCAATGGAAGGCATGGCTATCAATAGTTGTAGGGTTGAACCCACTCTGATACCATATGTAACGGCCTTGTCGTTACTACAACAAAAACGATGTAATTTTTTTTTCTTTTAATACAACGTTAGGACATATACATCACAATAATTAACTATATCATTGAGACATCATCTGATAAATTAATGAAACAATTTCAGCACATTATCAATCATTCACACATCACATAACTTTCATGGCACAAGAGAAATAAATCCTAAATCAATTATACAACGACAGAAGAGAAGGCGCAATGTATTCAACTTTACTTTATTTTTCAGTGCAAAGCATACATCTGCTTTACATTGAGGCACACGATTAAATCAATCCTCAAATTACAATAATCAACATCATTGTCAAGGTAAGCACATGTTCCAAATTCCATATTAACATATTCACTTATCAATCATTGCGCGCAAATAATCAAATCATAAGGAAAGCATACCGCAACACTGTGACAAGTGCATTAGTAAACTAAGGCATGAACATCTATGTGTCAATGTAGTCCATATCAAAAGAAACATAACACCTATTCATCAACATCATCCAAGGCGCAAGATCTACACCTTCATACCTGACATAAAATCCATTGCACAAGAAGTCCAAAAATCCTTGACTATCATATATTTTATGGAATCCATAAACAAAAGCAATCTAATATCCATGAACTAATCATTGACGCAGGGTAAATAAATTCATTACTTTTTAATTACGCAAGTTCTAATATCTAACCATCATAAAAATCCACAAGTGCAGGAAGTAAATAGCCCATATCATTCATTACATTGAATTTCCATTGCGTGCAAGAAGAAAAATCTAAACATTATACAATACATCATTCAATACCTTAAATTTTTCATGCGCACAAGAATAAACTAAGTTTAAAACCATCATTCAAGAATAAAATCAATAAAATAAATAACTAACCATGTAAATCCATCATATAATACATCAAAATTTTCATGCACACAAGAAATAAACTAATCTAAGCGAACATGCACCCATGTCATCTATTGCACAAGAGTACCCAAGCCCATTTTTCCAAGGCACAAAGGAAATCTAACTCGTAATTGATCATACTTTACAATCATATTAAGGATGCATTGGTAACCCAAATTCTAATTAATCTCATCATCGTTATGTATTGCACAAGGAAATTTAGTCCATAAATCAGTGTGCATCATATTAAGCATAGATGCAATAGTGTCATCATTTGCTTAGTGTGCACATTCAATCTAATAACTAACACTCATCGATACTACAATTTCAAGCACAAGAGAAACTAACCATTATTCGTGGCATATAAACTATAATTATTACACTAAACATTAATGTATAGGTAAGTGAATTATCTACCACATAGGGTTATTCTTTCTTTTATAAGGTATAAGACCAGCAAGGGACGGGCAATAAAGGTGGATGCCCAAACCACAAAGTGCTTAATTGGAAGAAGGTAAATACAAACCATAAGTCGCAAGTACCCATTACAAGAAATAAGATTACCTTTAATAGTGGGACATCGGTCCTACAGTTCCTAGAGGTTCATAGATATGAACACCATCCAAAGTAATGGGTTTCAAGCATTTAAAAAAAAATCAACAAAACAACCTCACAATGTCTATGTGGAAAGAACTTGGGGATAACCCCATCCTAAAATTTATTTAAATAACTCCATAATAATAAATGAAAAAACAAAGAAAGGCAATAACCTGAACGCTGTAGTAAAACGTAAGAAGAAATAACCCACCTTAATATAAGCATTCTTAACTAAGGCACTGGGAAACTCAGAGACACCCCTCCACCTTTAATTCTTCATGGATCTAGGTGTGCATTCTTTGGGAAGATTGCTCCATGGGGGGTGCTGGAAAACAAAGGGTTGAAAGTCCACACAAGGTTGGGTGCATAAAGACTCGAGGAGGAAAATGATATACTTACCCAGGAAGAAACACAAAGACAACAATCATGGCTTCTCTAAGAGGGAACAATGTAGGGAAGACCAAGGGCCAAATATCCTGAGAAATCATAGAGGAGATAAACAAAGGGAAGTCGTAGAGAAGGACTCCCCTCCAGAATGCAGGGATGAAGAATAACACCATGGGTATGTAAGCGTCTCTTCAAAGGAAACTAGTGAAGAAAAATATCGAAGAATGACAACGACTTAACCACATCTAGGTCATATAGAATAAAGATAGGTGGGAGTTTTTTGATGCAAGTGAAGAGGTTATGAGAAAAAACAATAATAATGGAAGGAGGCGAGAAATCATTTCTTGTAGAAGATCAACGAAGCAACAATAAGACTATGACCGACACTACTCATTTAAGATGTCTAAACGATCAAGCCCTCCAATGATAAGGCACTTGTAATAAGCTCCTCTTTATCCTTTTTAAAATATATAAATTTGAATTAATCAAATGGGTCTGAGACAACCATAACCGAAATCCAAGCGACCTCAACGCTCCCAATCAGTTTAGTTGAGTATCAAAAAGAGCAAGGATGAAAAGGAATCAGTGAAGGTTCTATTATGGTGGTTGAAGAATTTCAATTCATTGGAATAATTTACTCGGCTCTCAATGCGTGGGTACACTATTGGGCATCCTTCTGCAAATGTAGAGGTGAAAACTAACACCCCCAAAATGCATAAACCCAGTGAAACAAGTGGGTTCCTCCTCCAATTCCTAGAAAAATACCACCCCATAGAGCAAGGGAATGTCGAAAATTCTCCTAGGGTAAAATAATTTCTTAGAGTTCTAGCACTGGAAGGAGTGGCCAATGTTGAGAAAATCATGTACAATCACTGAGCAATAGGGAACTAAAATGTTGGGTAAATAAGGAGAACATAGAGAGGTTGAGGTGGTAAAACTTTGCTAGAGAGTAAGCAAAGGCATAGGAAAGGATAAATACTTAATCCAACAACAACCCAGAGAGGGGGGGGGGATCAATTTGCAGAGAAATGTTGAGAAAGACAACTAAGAATTTTGATATCGGGGATTTTTCTAGATGACAGATATGGTGACAAGATACACCTATAAGTCAACATCCTTATAGTGGAGTTTCCATAAAATATCAATCGACACACACAACTAGTTCCAATAATACTTTCAAATTCAGTAACATATATATTCAAATACAAATATTTTAACTAATTCACCAATGAAAATTTTTACACATGCATACTATAATCAAAGGCAAAGAATACAAAGTTGTTGTCCCGTGCTTATGTTCCGTCTAGCTCCTTATTGCTAACCACTGAGACCTCACCGGTACCTCTGAGCCAATGCTAGGGGTAATCTTCTTCCCCCTAAGCCCCCCAAGCCACAAAGGGGCCTCACACACAATCCTGAGAAAGCTATATCCCAGCTCTCCTTGCATGGTATAGCTTGTACAACTCTCTATTCATGTTGGGTATCCCAACTCCCACAAGAAAAATCAACCAAGAGAAAAATCTAGCTGCATACCAGTCGTGATCGATTCCCATCCTATGCCATTTATTTTATAGAGTTCTTCTTAGTGACACTTCCATTTTCATATTAAATTCATTTTATTTAAAATTAATTAGGAAAAATTCTCCCTCGTACACTTGTCACCCGATCTCTTAGTTTCACTAGAAATTCATTTAATTAATTAAATTAATTTGCCAATTTCCCTCACCCACCTAAAAGTGTTCCAAAAAATGCTCCTTCTTGTCCCTTTATTCCCTCAATTTCCTTTAATGACTTACACCTTTCTTAAATCTTAGTTGAGTTTTATTTAGGAAATTTCTCTAGGCTAGATTCCTTTCTATGTTCCACAGTACTTTATGCATTCAATTCCCCTTTTTGTCTAAGTTCCAAATTAGCATGTCTTGCACACAATAGTAATTAATTCTTAGATAAATTAATTCTCATTTAAATTCTTTATTTAATTTTTCTTCATCCCCCTTTTATTAATTGATTAATTAATTTAGTCCTCATACCCTATTTAGACCTAGGCCTTAAATTCAACTAGGCATAGCATATTTTTTTTGAGGAATTTTTTATAATTAATAACTTTACTCATACAACTTTTTTATTCTAAGACTACAATGTCAAGATAAAATATTGTTTTCTAGGCACCAAGGTTCATTGACTCACCTATGCTTAAAAAAATCATGATGTGTCCTTTAAGACACACTACGTGCCCCAAGGGTGCTACTCGCATGTATTCATTTTTTATTTATGCGATATGCCCTTCAAGACACACTATGTTCTCCAAGGGTTCCACTCTCCTTTTGACTGATTTTGGTAGACGTCCAACCCTTGGATTCAATACTCCGTTAGAAGACCTTGTGGGAAACTAAGTGCCTCTACGGAATAATGACCCTGCATTATTGTGTTCCCTTTAGAATATTCATGAGAGACTGTCTCAGTCTTCCTTCATGGCATCATGGATCTCTCGAACTAGGTAATCATTAATCTACAGTTTGAGCCACCATGGGAGTGCTAGTAGGTTGTGTCAGGGTTGTTTCCACACCTCTCCCTCAATATCTCTGGTTGTCGTGCATGACCCCTTTACTCCAGATGTGAGTCTAATTAGCAATCCATTGTCACCCTGCATCCATCAACGAAACATGTCAGCGATCCATAAACAACAGCATAATATACCTAGATATATGTCACATATGCCATGATGGAAATACTCAAACCATATACATTCCACTCCCTAACTCGATCCAGAGTCCAAGGAGGTCCATCGATGCCATTGATATCCTCAATCTATCAAGACTTCAACACACTCAGGAGAAACCAGTCGATAGCACCTGTCTATACATAATAAAATAACATGACATCATAATCCACAGTCTCATCATCAGAATTCATAAGCGAAGCAATCAACCATATAATGAACCGGATAACTTTCATGCAAGTGTCCTCAAATAATAAGTCACATCAAGTACGCACAAGATTATGTTGTTACACTATATTAGATTAGAGTACTGAAGAGCATATAAAAAGTTACATAAGACACTATATATACTAAGAACCTTATGTGTTATTGGAAGGGTAAAAAACATTGAAGTAGTATTTCATCTTGAAAAAAAATCATTTATAGGGAAATCCATATATGATCTAAGAGAGGATACCATGAGCATGTTTTTTTATCCTGAGCAATTGCAGAGGGGATAAAAAAATGGAAGGCCTAGAGAAGGACTCCCCTCCAGAATGAAGGGATGCAGAAGAACACCAGGGGTATCTGAGCATCTTTGCAAAAGAAACTAGTGAAGAAAAACAATGAGGAGTGACAACGACTTAACCACATTGATCTCATAAAGAATAAAGACAGGTGGGAGTTTTCTATTGCAAGTGAAAAGGATACAGGAAAAAACAATAAAAATGGAAGGAGGTGAGAAATCGTTTTGCATAACATATCAATGAAGAAACAGTAAGACTACGACCATCACTACTCATACACAACATATCCTCTAGGATTTGGTTCATTCATTCTTCCTACCAGTCTATCTCTGAGTGATATGTGGTACTAAATTTAAGTTGGGTTCTTAAGGCCTCTTGCAATTATTCAAAAATTGTCATGTAAACATCAATCCATGATCAGATAAGATCCTCTTAGGCATGCCATATAGTCTCACTATCTCGCCGATAAAAATTATAGGTATGTCTAGCGCCTGATACATCATACACATAGGGATAAAATGATCACTCTTCGTCAGAGTGTCAACTACCACGAAAATCGAGTCGTGCCTCCTTGTTGTCAGTGGAAATTTCCCCAATGAATTCCAACGAAATGACCTCCCATTTTGATTTTGGAATAACGTGTGGTTGTAGTAATCCCACCAGATTCCTATGTTCAGCCTTCACTTGCTGACATTCTAGACATCTCACCACATAGTTGACTATGTTTGCCTTCATTCCTTTCTATAAGAATAAGGGTTTAAGGTCTTCCCTCATCTATGTGACTCTTGGATGACCCATGTACACTACTCTATGAGCTTCGTTTAAGATCAAACTTCTCAACTCGTCGTTGGGAGGTACGTAAATATGGTTATTATATCTCATTAATCCATTGTTCCCAACAGTAAATCCCTCAAATTTTGGTTCCAACATGGTGTTTTTTCTGATCAATTCCTTAACCTATTTACACCAGTCATCATCATGCTATAAATTTATAATATTTTCACGTAGATTCGTCTAAAGAGGTATCATCGAAAATATGCATGGTCTTTGACTAAACGCATCATCCTCTCTATTCATTGTTCCTTTTATGTAGGAAATAATGAAATCGTACCTGCTAAGCAGTTCTAACCAACGCCTTTATCGCACGTTCAAGTTTCTTTGTCTAAAAAAATATTGTAAACGACAATGGTCCGTTTTTAGTTCAAATTTCCATCCAATCAAGTAGTTTCTCCACACTCTCAGGGCATACAAAATGGATAATAACTCCAAATCATGGGTCACATACTTCTCCTCATGCTTACTTAACTTTCTTGAGATGTAAGTGATCACTCGACCGTCTTGCACCAAGACTCTTCCTAAGCCTTCCTTGGATGTGTCAGTGCATACCAAGAAGTCCTCATCAATGTCAGGGACTTTTAGTATCGATGTTGTCATCAACAACTCCTTGAGACTTAGAACTGATTCCCTGCATTTCTTGGTCCACACAATATCCTTGTTCTTCTTCTGCAATTCCTTAATCGAATTGTTATATTCAAAAAACCCTTGAAGAACCGTCTATAATATCTCGCTAAACCCATGAATCTACGTAATTTTGGGATGTTCATCAGCGTAGTACATTCCATAATAGCCTGTACCTTCATTGGATCCACAATGATACCTTCACCGGAGATGGCATGCCCTAAGTAATGAATATTCAATGGATAAAAAGAGCATTTAAACAGTTTCCCAAACAATTTGTTCTCTAGAAGACAATGTAGTACTAAGCACAAATGCTTGTCATATTCCTCTTTCATCCAAGAATATATCAATATGTCGTCAATGAATACTCGATGGTAGTAAATCAGAGTCTCCACAACCCATCCTTCTTTCGTATGAAAATAACAAGAGCACCCCAAGGAAATACACTTGGGCATATAAGTCCTAGGTCTAGCAACTCCTTCGGTTTCATTATCAACTCCTGTAACTCAGGTGTGAATGTCCAATAAGTCATTTTTTCCATTGGTTCAGTTCCGAGTCTTATGTCTATGGTAAATTTCATCTTGGGTTTGGGCGACACACCTGGTAATTCTTTTGGGAATCACGTCTGTAAACTATCGTACTACCAGAAGGTTTTCTAATCCTTCCAGCATGCCCTTTAGGTTCATCGCTAAGTATTCATATAACTTGCATCCTTGCACGTGCTCTCTTGTAGCTGTAAGGAAGAAATGAACCTTAGGGATACAACCTATTTTCTTCCTACAATCTCACTTCTTTGTCCCTCATATTCAACCAAACTCAATCATTTTGTCTTATAGTTGAGTATCACCTCATGCGATTCCAACCAGTCCATACTAACCATGTTGTCAAGATCTTACACTATTCCCCAAGTTAAAGAGGCAATTCATACCCCTTCCTTGAACCATCCAGTTGGCACCCGAAGACATATCAATGAATCTAAACTCGTCCTGTCAAATGATTTTACTTAAATCCCTTTAGCAAAGTACTAGGAATAGAGCTCTCTGTAGCACCTGGATCTAACAAATACTAAATTTTGGTTGGTGATGGTACCCGATGCCTCGAGAACAGTGTTCTGGCACTCGTCCTTCCGGTTATTCACCACGATCAAGAATCTTGTGGGCCTCTCTCGTCTCCCCAATGGTAGTGTGTCTTGTTAACCCGACCTCTCTATCCTTTTCAATCGATCATTCTTGATTGTAAGCTGCCATCTCCACATGTCCAGCAACCGTCTCCAGTCCTATACTCCTGGTCCCCGAAGTAGAAGTTGTTGGCTTACTAGACCAAGATCTTGGTTTGTTCTGCTGACAAAACTAACTACGGTTGTTGGCGGCGGACACCTGTAGGGGTCTTCTTCTGGGGAACCCATCATCATGGTGTTGTGAACAAGGGTTCTGTAGACATGTCTTGATACCAAGATGTCTTTTCTGGATGGCGTCTGATGTTGTTGTGGACTAGATGTCGTCAGTCCAGACAATCTTGCATGAGTCATGCCCTGACTCCCATGATCAAATATTTCTTAACAATGAGGCTAACTGGATTGCATCGTCCAATGTCCAAGGAATTTAGATCCTCACCTTCACACAAAAGTTGGAGTTAAGGTCAATCATGAACCCACCGATATACAACTTTTATGTGTTCAGATGCGAGGCATACTAAAGTAGCTCCATAAATATGGTCTTATAATCCGACACCATACGACGAATCTATCGTAAGGCATTAAACTCATGGAGATTGTGCTCAATGAGTTCTTTTAACAATTACTTCTCCCAGAACCATTATTCGAATCATTCCCAAAACATGGCTTCAACAATCATGTTTAGATGAGGTAGGAGCATCTTCCACCATATAAGAGTGAACCTCTTTAGTTGAAGACCACCATGCAGACCTTCATGATGGAGGTCATAATTGCAAAGAACGAAGCACATCACCATGCTCTCTAGTGATGCCTCAGTGGATGATTCTTTTGTGGCACTCATGGACTCACGAAATTAAGCCTCTTGAGTTCTTCAAGAATGCTACCAGTACTGGTTGGGGCGCGTTGTGGACCCTCAGAGGTATAGGTGCCCTGCCCTCATCTCAGTGTATATGGTTAATCAAGGCCTCTAACATTCCCTAGAAGTACCTTGTCAGACCATCCACCTCTCTTACAACAATCGACTCCTTCCCAAGGACATGTTCTTCCCCTTGGGGGTTAGTCTCCTAGGGCGCATGTGCTTCTAGAAGTATCGAACCTTCTTCCCCAGCACCACGTTGTGAATCTCAACAACCTCCTCTAACCATGATTACCGCATCAACAATTTGATATTTTAATTAGCACTAACTATTAATCAAGGGATTAATTCAATTGAAGGCATGGTTATCCACATTCGCAGGGTTGAACCCTCTCTGATACCATATGTAACGTACTCGTCGTTACTAAAACAAAAATGATGTAATTTTTTTTTCTTTTAATACAACATTAGGAAATATACATCACAATAATTAACTATATCATTGAGACATCATCTGATAAATTAATGAAACAATTTCAGCACATTATCAATCATTCACACATCACATAACATTCAAGGCACAAAATAAGTAAATCCTAAATCAATCATACAACGACACAAGAGAAGGCACAATGTATTCAACTTTACTTTATTTTCTAGCCCAAAGCATACATCTACTTTACATTGAGGCGCATGATTAAATCAATCATCAAATTAAAATAATCAACATCATTACCAAGGTAATCACATGTTCCAACTCCCATATTAACATATTCAGTTATCTATTATTGCGTGCAAATAATCCAATCATAAGGAAAGCATACCGCAACATTGTGACAAGAACATTAGTAAACTAAGGCATGAACATCTATGTGTCAATGTAGTCCTTATTGAAAACCACTGAGACCTCACCGATACCTCTGAGCCAACTCTAGGGGTAATCTTCTTCCCCCTGAGCCCCCCGAGCTGCAAAGGGGCCACATGCACAATCCCGAGAAAGCTAGCTCCTAGCTCTCCTCACATGGTGTAGCTTGTACCACTCTCTATTCAAGTTGGGTATCCCAACTCCCACAAGAAAAATCAGCCAAGAGAAAAATCTAACCTCATACCAGTAGTGATCCAGTCCCCTCCTATGCCATTTATTTTATAGAGTTCTTCTTAGTGACACTTCCATTTGCACATTATTTTTTTTTATTTAAAATTAATTAGGAAAAATTATCCCTCGTACACTTGTCACCCAATCTCTTAGTTGCACCATAAATTCATTTAATTAATTAAATTAATTTGTCAACTTCCCTCACCCACCTAAAAGTGTTCCAAAAAATGCCCCTTATCGTCCCTTTATTCCCTCAATTTCCTTTAATGACTTACGCCTTTCTTAAATCTTAGTTGAGTTTTATTTAGGAAATTTCTCTAGACTAGATTCCTTTCTAGGTTCCACATTCCTTTATGCATTTAATTCCCCTTTTTGTCTAAGTTCCAAATTAGCATGTCTTGCACACAATAGTAATTTATTCTTAGATAAATTAATTCTCCTTTAAATTCTTTATTTGATTTTTCTCCATCCCCCTTTTATTAATTGATTAATTAATTTTTAGTCCTCATACCCAATTTAGACCTAGGCCTTAAATTCAACTAGGCATAGCATATTTTTTTTAAGGAATTTTTTATAATTAATAACTTTACTCATACAACTCATTTATTCTAAGGCTAACCATGTGAAGATAAAATATTTTTTTCTAGGCACCAAGGTTCATTGACTCACCTACGCTTAAAAAAATCACGACATGTCCTTCAAGATGCACTACATGCTCCAAGGGTGCCACTTGCATTTATTCATGTTTTATTTACGTGACATGCCCTTCAAGACACACTACATTATCCAAGGGTGCCACTCTCCTTTTGACTGATTTTGGTAGATGTCCAACCCTTGGATTCAATACTTTGTCAGGAGAACTTGTGGGAGACTTAGTGCCTCTAGGGAATAAGGACCCTGCATTATTGTGTGCCCTTTAGAATCTTCGTGAGAGACTGTCCCATTCTTCCCTCATGGCATCATGGATCTCTCGAACTAGGTAATCGTTAACCTACAGTTTGAGCCACCACAAGAGTGCTAGTAGGTTGTGTCAGGGTTGCTGCCACACCTCTCCCTCAATATCTCTGGTTGTCATGCATGACCCCTTTACTCCAAATGTGAGTCTAATTAAAAATCCATCGTCATCCTACATTCATCAATGAAACATGTCAGTGATCCATAAACACATCATAATATACCCAGTCATATGTCACATATGCAATAACGCAAATACTCAAACCATATACATTTTACTCCCTGACTTGATCCAGATTCCAAGGAGGTCCATCGATGCCATTGATATCCTCAATCTGTCAAGAGTTCGACACACTCATGAGAAACCAGTTGATAGCACCTATCTATACATAATAAAATAACATGACATCATAATCCACAGCATCATCATAAGTATCCATAAGCGAAGCAGTCAACCATATAATGAACCAGATCACTTTCACGCAAGTGTCCTCAAATAATAATTCACATCAAGTACATGCAAGACTAGTATCTTACACTATATTATATTAGAGTATTGAAGAGCATATAAAAAGTGACAAAAGACACTATATATACTAAGAACCTTATGTGTTATTGGAAGGGTGAAAAACATTGAAGTAGTATTTCATCTTGAAAAAAAATTATTTATAGGGAAATCCATATATGATCTAAGAGAAGATACCATGAGCATGTTTTTTTATCCTGAGAAATCGCAGAGGAGATAAGAGAAGGGAAGGCCTAGAGAAGGACTCCCCTCCAGAATGAAGGGATGCAGAAGAACACTAGGGGTCTTCGAGAGTCTCTGCAAAAGAAACCAGTGAATAAAAACATTGAGGAGTGACAACGACTTAACCACATTGATCTCATAAAGAATAAGGACAGGTGGGAGTTTTCTATTGCAAGTGAAGAGGATACAGGAAAAAACAATAAAAATGGAAGGAGGAAAGAAATCATTTTCCATAACATATCAATGAAGAAATAGTAAGACTACGACCGTCGCTACTCATACACAACATATCCTCCAGGATTTGGTTCATTCATTATTCCTACCGGTCTATCTCTGAGTGATATTTGGTACTAAAGTTAAGTTGGTTTCTTAAGGCCTCTTGGAACTATTCCAAAATCATCCTATAAACATTGATCCACGATTGGATAAGATCCTCTTAGGCATGCCATGCAGTCTCACTATCTCGCCGATAAAAATTCTAGGTATGTCTAGCGCCTAATACATCATACACACAGGGATAAAATGATCACTCTTCATCAAAGTGTCAACTACCATGAAAATCGAATCATGCCTCCTTGTTGTCAGTGGAAATTTCCCCAATGAATTCCAACGAAATGACCTCCCATTTTGATTTTGGAATAACGTGTGGTTGTAGTAATCCCGTCGGATGCCTATGTTCAGCCTTCACTTGCTGACATTCTAGACATCTCACCATGTAGTTGACTATGTCTACCTTCATTCATTTCTAGAAGAATAAGGGTTTAAGGTATTCTGTCATCTCCATGACTCCTAGATGAGCCATGTACACTACTCTATGAGTTTTGTTTAAGATCAAACTTCTCAACTCGTCATTGGGAGGTATGTAAATATGGTTATTATATCTCATTAATCCATCGTTATCCATAGTAAATCCCTCAAATTTTGGTACCATCATGGTGTTTTGTCTGATAAATTCCTTAACCTATTTATGCCAGTCATCGTCATGCTATAAAGTTAAAATATTTTCACGTAGATTCGTCTAAAGAGGTATCATTGAAAATATATGTGGTCTCCTATTAAATGCATCATCCACTTTATTCATTATTCCTTTTATGTAGGAAATCTCAAAATTGTACTCGCTAAGCAGTTCCAACAAACACCTTTGTCGCACGTTCAAGTTGCTTTGTGTAAAAAAAATTGTAAACCAGAATTGTCCGTTTTTAGTTCAAATTTCCATCCAATCAAGTAGTGTCTCCACACTCTCAGGGAATACACAATGGATAACAACTCCAAATCATGTGTCATGTAGTTCTCCTCATGCTTACTTAACTTTCTTGAGATGTAAGCGATCACTCGACTGTCTTGCACCAAGACTCCGCCTAAGCCTTCCTTGGATGCGTCAGTGCATACCAAGAAGTCTGCATCCATGTCAAGGAATTTTAGTATCAACATTTTCATCATCAACTTCTTGAGACTTAGAAATGCTTCCCCTCTTTTATTGGCCCACACAGAATCCTTGTTCTTCTTCTACAATTTCTTAATCTGATTGTTATCTTTGAAAAACCCTCGACGAATTGTTGATAATATCTCGCTAAACCCATGAATCTACGTAATTCTGGGACGTTCATTAGTGAATTACATTCCATAATAGCCTCTACCTTCGCTGGATCCATAATGATACCTTCACTGGAGATGCCATGCCCTAAGTAATGAATCTTCAATGGATAAAAAGAGCATTTAAACAGTTTCCCAAACATTTTTTTCTCTTGAATACACTGTAGTACCAAGTGCAAATGCTTGTCATATTCCTCCTTCATCCAAGAATATATCAATATGTCATCAAGGAATAATCGACTGTAGTAAATCAGAGTCTCCACAACCCATCCTTCTTTCATATGAAAATAACAGGAGCACCCCAAGGCGATACACTTGGGTGTATAAGTCCTAGGTCTAGCAACTCCTTTGATTGTATTATCAACTCTTGTAACTCAGGTGTCAATGTCCAATAAGTCATTTTTTCCATTGGTTCAGTTCTAGGTCTTAGGTCTATGGTAAATTTCATCTTGGCTTCAGGCGACACACCTGGTAATTCTTTTGGGAATCATGTCTACAAACTATCGTACTACCAGAAGGTTTTCTAATCCTTCCACCATGCCCTTTACATTCAGTGCTAAGTATTCATATAACTTGAATCCTTTCACGTGCTCTCTTGTAGTTTCAAGGAAGAGATGAACCTTAGGGATACAACCTATTTTCTTCCTACAATCTCACTTCTTTGTCCCTCATATTCAACCAAACTCAAGCATCTTGTCTTATAGTTGAGTATCACCCCATGCGATTCCAACCAGTCCATACTAACCGTGTCGTCAAGATCTTACACTATTCCCCAAGTTAAACCGATAGTTCATACCCCTTCCTCCAACCATCCAGTTCGCACCTGAAGACATATCAACGAATCTAAACTTGTCCTGCCAAATTCTTTTACTTGAATCCCTTTAGCAAAGTACTAGGAATAGAGCTCTCTATAGCACCTGGATCTAACAAATACTAAATTTTGGTTGGCGATGGTACCCGATGCCTCGCGAACAGTGTTCTGGCACTCATCCTGGTGGTTATTAACCACGATCAAGAATCCCGTGGGCCTCGTCCATCTCCCCAACGGTAGTGTGTCCTGTTGACCCAACCTCTCTATCCTTTTCAACTGATCATTCTTGATGGTAAGGTGGCATCTCCACATGTCCAGCAACCATCTCTGGTCCTATACTCCTGGTCCCCAAAGTAGAAGCTGTTGGCCTACCAGCCCAAGATCCCTCTTTGTTCTGCTGACAAGACTAACTACGGTTGTTGGAAGCAGTCCCCTGTAGGGCTCTTCTTCTGGGGAACCCATAATCATGATGTTGTGAACAAGGGTTTTGTAGACATGTCTTGATACCAAGATGTCTTTTCTAGCTAGCGTCTAATGTTGTTGTGCACCAGATGTCGTCAATCCCGACAATCTTGTAGGAGTCATGCGCTGACTCTCGTGATCAAATATTTCTTAGCAATGAGGCCTACTGGATTGCATCGTGCAATGTTCGAGGAATTTAGAGCCTCACATTCACACGAAAGTTGGAGCTAAGATAGATCATGAACCCACCGATGTACAACTTTTCGTGTTCAGATGTGGGGCATACTGAAGTAGCTCCATAAATGTGGTCTTATAATCTAGCACTGTACAACGACTCTATCGTAAGGCGTTGAATTCATCGATATGGTGCTCAATGAATTCTTCTAACAATTAGTTCTCTCGGAACCGTTCTTTGAATCATTCCCAAAACACAGCTTCAACGATCATGTTTAGATTAGGTAGGAGCATCTTTCACCATATAAGAGTGCACCCCTTTAGCTGAAGACCTCCATGCAGACCTTCATGATAGAGGTCATAATCACAAAGCACAAAGAACATCACCATGCTCTCTATTCATGCCTTAGCGGATGAGTCTTCTGTGGCACTCATGGACTCAAGAACTTAAGCCTCTTGAGTTCTTTGAGAATGCTACCAGTTCTGGTGGGGGTGCATTGTGGACTCTCTGGGGTATAGGTGCTCTAGCCTCATCTTAGTGTATATGGTTAATCAAGGCCTCTGACATTCCATGGAAGTACCTTGTCAGACCATCCACCTCCCTTACAACAATCGACTCCTTCCCAAGGACTTGTTCTTCCCCTTGGGGGTTAGTCTCCTAGGGTGCATGCGCTTCTAGAGGCATCACACTTTCTTCCCCAGCACCACATTGTGAATCTCTACAACATCCTCTAACCATGATTATTGCATGAACAATTTGATATTTTAATTAGCACTAAGTATTAATCAAGATCTTAATTCAGTGGAAGGCATGGCTATCCAAAGTCTCAGGGTTGAACTCGCTCTGATACCATATGCAATGACCTTTTCATTACTACAACAAAAACGATGTAATTTTTTTTTCTTTTAATACAACGTTAGGAAATATACATCACAATAATTAACTATATCATTGAGACATCATCTGATAAATTAATGAAACAATTTCAACACATTATCAGTCATTCACACATCACATAAATTTCATGGCACAAGATAACTAAATCCTAAATCAATCATACAACGACACAACAAAAGGCACAATGTATTCAACTTTACTTTATTTTCCAGTGCAACACATACATCTACTTTACATCGAGGCACACGATTAAATCAATCATAAAATTACAATAATCAACATCATTATCAAGGTAAGCACATGTTCGAAATGCCATATTAACATATTCACTTATCGATCATTGCATGCAAATAATCCAATCATAAGGAAAGCATACCGCAACATTCTGACAAGTGCATTAGTAAACTAAGGCATGAACATCTGTGTCAACATAGTCCATATCAAAAGAAACCTAACACCTATTCATCAACATCATCCAAGGCGCAAGATCTACACCATCATACATGACATAAAATCCATTGCACAAGAAGTCCAAAAATCCTCGACTATCATACATTATATGGAATCCATAAACAAAAGAAATCTAATATCCATGAACTAATCATCAATGTAGGGTAAATCAATTCATTACATTTTAATTGTGCAAGTTCTAAGATCTAACCATCATAAAAATCCACAAGCGCAAGAAGTAAATAGCCCACAACAATCATTACATTGAATTTCCATTGCATTCAAGAAGAAAAATCTAAACATTATACAATACATCATTCAATACCTTAAATTTTTCATGGGCGCAAGAATAAACTAAGTTTAAAACCATCATTCAAGAGTAAACTCAATAAAATCAATAACTAACCATGTAAAGCCGTCATTTAATACATCAAAATTTTCATGCGCACAAGAAATAAACTAATCTAAGCGAACATGCACCCACGTCATCTGTTGTACAAGAGTACCCGAGCCCATTTTTCCAAGGCACAAAGGAAATCTAACTCGTAATTGATCATACTTTACAATCATATTAAGGATGCATTGGTAACCCAAATTCTAATTAATCTCATCATCGTTATGTATTGCACAAGGAAAATTAGCCCATAAATCAGTGTGCATCATATTAAGCATAGGCACAATAGTGTCATCATTTACTTAGTGTGCACATTCAATCTAATAACTTACACTCATCAATACTGTAGTTTCAAGCACAAGAGAAACTAGCCATTATTCGTGGCGTAGCAACCATAATTATTACACTAAACATTAATGTATAGGTAAGTGAATTATCTACCACATAGGGTTATTCTTTCTTTTATAAGGTATAAGACCAGCAAGGGACGGGAAATAAAGGTGGATGCCCAAACCAAAAAGCACTTAATTGGAAGAAGGTAAATACAAACCATAAGTTGCAAGTACCCATTACAAGAAATAAGATTACCTTTAATAGTGGGACATCAGTCCTGCAATTACTAGAGTTGCATAGATATGAACACCATCCAAAGTAATGGGTTTCAAGCATTTAAAAAAAAATCAACAAAACAAACTCACAATGTCTAGGTGCAAAGGACTTGGGGATAACCCCATCCTAAAATTTATTTAAATAACTCCATAATAATAAATAAAAAAAACAAAGAAAGGTAATAACCTGAATGTTGGAGTAAAACATAAGAAGAAATAACCCACCTTAATATAAGCACTCTTAAGTAAGGCACTGGAAAACTTAGAGACACCCCTCCACCTTTAATTCTCGATGGATCTAGGTGCGCATTCTCTGGGAATATTGCTCCATGGGGGGCACTGGAAAAAAAAGGGTTGAAAGTCTGTACACGGCTGGGTGAATAAAGACTCGAGGAGGAGAAGGATATACTTACCCAGGAAGCAACGTAGAGACAACAGTCATAGCTTCTCTAAGAGGGAACAATGTAGGGAAGACTGAGGGCCAAATATACTAAGCAATCGCAGAGGAGATAAAAAAAGGGAAGGCCTAGAGAAGGACTCCCCTCGAGAATGCAGGGATGCAAAATAACACCAGGGGTATCTAAGGGTCTCTGTAAAGGAAACTAGTGAAGAAAAATATCAAGGAATGACAAGACTTAACCACATCTAGATCATACAGAATAAAGATAGGTGGGAGTTTTTTTTTGCAAGTGAAGAGGGTACGAGAAAAAACAATAAAAATGGAAGGAGGCGAGAAATCATTTCGCATAGCAGATCAACGAAGCAACAATAAGACTATGACCGAAACTACTCGTTTAAGATGTCTGAACGATCAAGACCTCCAATCATAAGGCACTTGTAATAAGCTCCTCTTTATCCTTTTTAAAATATATAAATTTGAATTAATCAAATGGGTCTCAGACAACCATAACCAAAATCTGAGCGACCTCAATGCTCCCAATTAGTTTAGCTGAGTATTGAAAAGAGCAAGGATAAGAAGGAATCGGTGAAGGTTCTGTTATGGTGGTGCAAGAATTTTAATTCAATGGAATAATTTACTCGGCTCTCAATGCATGGGTACACTATTGGGCATCCTTCTGCAAACATAGAGGTGAAAACTAGCACCCCAAAAATGCGTAAACTAGGTGAAACAAGTGGGTTCCTCCTCCAATTCCTGGAAAAATACCACCCCATAGAGCAAGGGAACATCAGAAATTTTCCTAGGGTAAAATAATTTCTCAGAGCTCTAGCACTGGAAGGAGTGGTCAACGTCGAGAAAATCATGTACAATCGCTGAGCAATCGAGAACTAAAATGTTGGGTAAATAAGGAGAACACAGAGAGGTTGAGGTGGTAAAACTTCACTAGAGAGTGAAAAAAGGCATAGGAAAGTATAAATACTTAATCCAACAACAATGTAGAGAGAGGGGGGGGATCAATTTGCAGAGCAATGTTGAGAAAGACAACTAAGAATTTTGATATCGGGGATTCTTCTAGATGACAAATATGGTGACATGCTACACCTATAAGTCAACATCCTTATAATGGAGTTGCCATAAAAATATTGATCGACACACACAACCAGTTCCAATAATACTTTCAAATTCAATAACATATAGATCCATATACAAATATTTTAACTAATTCACCAATGCAAAATTTTACACATGCATTTTGTAACCGAAGGTAAAGAATATGAAGTTGTTGTCCTGCGCTTACGTTCTGTCCAGCTTCTTACTATTAACCACTGAGACCTTACCGGTACATCCAAGCCAATGCTAGGGGTAATCTTCTTCCCCCTTAGCTCCCCGAGCCACAAAGGGGCCACACACACAATCCCAAGAAACCTAGCTCCCAGCTCTCCTCGCATGGTGTAGCTTGTACCACTCTCTATTCAAGTTGGGTATCCCAACTCCCACATGAAAAATTAGTCAAGAGAAAAATCCGACCGCATACCAGTCATGATCCATTCCCCTCCTATGCCATTTATTTTATAGAGTTCTTCTTAGTGACACTTCCATTTGCACATTAAATTTTTTTTATTTAAAATTAATTAGGAAAAATTCTCCCTCGTACACTTGTCACTCGATCCCTTAGTTGCACCAGAAATTCATTTAATTAATTAAATTAATTTGTCAATATCCCTCACCCACCTAAAATCATTCCAAAAAATGCTCATTCTTGTCCCTTTATTCCCTTAATTTCCTTTAATGACTTACGCCTTTCTTAAATCTTAGTTGAGTTTTATTTAGGAAATTTCTCTAGACTAGATTCCTTTCTATGTTCCACATTACTTTATGGATTTAATTCCCCTTTTTGTCTAAGTTCCAAATTAGCATGTCTTGCACACAATACTAATTAATTCTTAGATAAATTAATTCTCCTTTAAATTATTTATTAGATTTTTCTTCATCCCCCTTTTATTAATTGATTAATTAACTTTTAGTCCTCATACCCTATTTAGAACTAGGCCTTAAATTCAACTAGGCATAGCATATTTTTTTAAGGAATTTTTTATAATGAATAACTTTACTCATACAACTTTTTTATTCTAAGACTGACCATGTCAAGATAAAATATTGTTTTCTAGGCACCAAGGTTCATTGACTCACCTACGTTTAAAAAAATCACGACGTGTCCATCAAGACACACTATGTGCTCCAAGGGTGCCACTCACATTTATTCATGTTTTATTTATGTAATGTGCCCTTCAAGACACACTATGTTCTCCAAGGGTGCCACTCTCCTTTTGGCTGATTTTGGTAGACGTCCAACCCTTGGATTCAATGCTCCGTTAGGATACCTTGTCGGAGACTAAGTTCCTCTATGGAATAAGGACCCTTCATTATTGTGTGCCCTTTAGAATCTTTGTGACAGACTATCTCAGTCTTCCCTCATGGCATCGTGGATCTCTCGAACTAGGTAATCATCAACCTACAACTCAAGCCACCACGGGAGTGCTGGTAGGTTGTGTCAGGGTTGCTACCACACCTATCCCTCAATATCTCTAGTTGTCATGCATGACCCCTTTACTCCAAATGTGAGTCTAATTAGCAATCAATCGTCATCCTGCATCCATGAACGAAACATGTCAGCAATCCATAAAAAACATCATAATATACCCAGTCATATGTCACATATGCAATAACGGAAATACTCAAAACATATACATTCCACTCCTTGACTCGATCCAGAGTCCAAGGAGGTCCATCGATGCCATTGATATCCTCAATCTGTCAAGAGTTCGACACACTCAAGAGAAGTCAGTCGATAGCACCTGCCTATACATAATAAAATAACATGACATCATAATCCACAGTCTCATCATCAGAATCCATAAGTGAAGCAGTCAACCATATAATGAACCGGATCACTTTCACGCAAGTGTCCTCAAATAATAAGTCACATCAAGTACGTGCAAGAGTAGGATGTTACACTATATTAGATTAGAGTACTGAAGAGCATATAAAAAGTTACAAAAGATACTATATATACTAAGAACCTTATGTGTTATTGGAAGGGTAAAAAACATTTAAATAGTATTTCATCTTGAAATTTTTTTATTTATAGGGAAATCCATATATGATCTAAGTGAAGATACCATGAGCATGTTTTTTTATCCTAAGAAATCGCAGAGGAGATAAAAAAAGGGAAGGCCTAGAGAAGGATTCCCCTCTAGAATGAATGGATTTAGAAGAACACCAGGGGTCTCTGAGCATCTCTGCAAAAGAAACCAGTGAATAAAAACACCAAGGAGTGACAACGACTTAACCACATTGATCTCATACAGAATAAAGATAGGTGGGAGTTTTCGATTGCAAGTGAAGAGGATACAGGAAAAAACAATAAAAATGGAAGGAGGCAAGAAGTTGTTTTGCATAATATATCAATGAAGAAACAATAAGACTATGACTGTCACTATTCATTTAAGTTGTGTGAACGATCAAGCCCTCCAATCGTAAGGCACTTGTAATAACCTCCTCTTTAGCCTATTTAAAATACATAAAAGAAATTTGAATTAATCAGATGGGTCTAAGATAAGCATAACCAAAATATGAGCGACCTCAATGGTCCCAATCAGTTTAGGTGAGTATCGAAAAGAGAAAGGATAAAAAGGAATCGGTGAAGGTTCTGTTATGGTGTCACAACCATTTAAATTCAATGGAATAATTTACCCGACTCTCAATGTGTGGGTACACTATTGGGTGTCCTTCTGCAAACACAAAGGTGAAAACTAGCACCCCCAAAATGAAGAAACTGGGAGAAACGAGTGGGTTCCTCTACCAATGCCTGGAAAAATACCACCCCATAGAGAAAGGGAATGTTGTAAATTCTCCTAGGGAAAAATAATTTCTCAGATTTCTAGCACTGGAAGAGGGAGTGGTCAACACCGGGAAAATTGTGTACAATTGTTGAGCAATCGGGAACTAAAATGGTGGGTAAATAAGGAGGACATAGAGAGGTTGAGGTGGTAAAAATTTGTTGGAGAGTGAGAAAAGGCATAAGAAAGGATAAATACATAATCCATCAACAACATAGAGAGGGGGGTGGGTTCAATTTTCAGAGAAACATTGAGAAAGACAACTAAGAAGTTCGATATCAGGGATTCTTCTAGATGACAAATATGGAGACAAGCTACACCTATAAGTCAACATCATTATAATGGAGTCTACATAAAAATATTGATCCAAACACACAACCAGTTCCAATAATGCTTTCAAATTCAATAACATATAGATCCATATACACATATTTTAACTAATTCACCAATGAAAAAAGTTAAACGTGCATACTATAACCGAAAGTGAAGAATCTGAAGTTGTTGTCTTGTGCTTGCATTCCATCCAGCTCCTTATTGCTAACCGTTGAGACCTCACTGGTACCTCCCAGCCAACATTAAGGGTACTCTTCCTCCCCTTGAGCTCCCCCGAGCCACAAAGTAGTCACACACACAATACCAAGAAAGGTAGCTCCCATCTCGGCTCATAAGGTTGAGCTACCACTCTCTATTCAAGCTAGGTATCCCAAATCCCACAAGCAAAATTAGTCAAGAGAAATATCTGGTAGCATAACTTTACGCATACTAATCATGATCCATTCCCCTCCTCTGCCATTTCTTTTATAGAGTTCTTCTTAGTGATGCTTCCATTTGCACATTAAATTCGTTTTATTTAAAATTAATTAGGAAACATTCTCCCATGTACACTTGTCACCCGATCCCTTAGTTGCACTAGAAATTTATTTAATTAATTAAATCAATTTTCCAATTTCCCTCACCCACCTAAAAGCGTTCCTAAAAACACTCCTTATTGTCCCCTTATTCCCTTGATTCCATCAATTTCCTTTAATGACTGATGCCTTTCTTAAAGATTAGTTGATTTTTATTTAGGAAAGTTCTCTAGACTAGATTCATTTCTATGTTCCACATTCATTTATGCATTTAATTCCCCTTTGTGTACAATTTCCAAATTAGCACGTCTTGCACATAATAGTAATTAATTCTTAAACAAATTAATTATCCTTTAAATTCTTTATTTGATTTTTCTTCATCCCCTTTTTATTAATTGATTAATTAATTTTTATTCCTCATACCCTATTTAAACCTAGGCCATAAATTCAACTAGGAGTAGCATTCTTTTTTAAGCGAAATTTTATAATTAAAAACTTTAATCATACAACATTTTTATTTTAAGGTTGACCATGTCAAAATAAAATATTGTTTTCTAGGCACCTAGGTTCATTGACTCACCTGTGTTTAAAAAAAGTGCAACCTACCCTTCAAGATGCACTAAGTGCTCCAAGGGTGCCACTCGCCTTTATTCATGTTTGGTTTATGCGATGTTCCCTTCAAGACGCACTACATGCTCCAAGGGTGCCACTCACCTTTTGACTAATTTTGGTAGACATCCAACCCTTGGAGTCAATATTTTGTCATGAGACCTTGTGGGAGACTAAGGGACTCAAAGGAATAAGGGCCTTGCCTTATTGTTCTCCCCTAAGAATCTTTGTGAGTGATTGTCTCAGTCTACTCTCATGGCATCATGGATCTTTTGAACTCGGTAATTGTTAACCTACAGTTCATGCCACCACATGAGTGCTAGTAGGTTGTGGCAGGGTTGTTGCCACACCTCTCCCTCAATATCTCTGGTTGTCGTGCATGAACCCTTTACTCCAAATGTGATTCTGATTAGAAAGCAATTGTCAACTTACATCCATCAACGAAACATATCAGGGATCCATAAACAACAACATAATATACCGAGTCATAGGTCACATATGCAATAACAAAAGTACTAAAACCATATACAGTCCACTCCCTGACTCGATCCAGATTCCAAGAAGGTCCATCGATGCCATCAACATCCTCAATCTGTCAAGAGTCCTGCACACTCAGGAGAAACTAGTCGATAGCACCTGTCTATACATATCAACATAACATGACATCATAATCCACAGTCTCATCATCAGAATCCATAAGCAAAGTAGTCAATCATATAATGAACCAGATCACTTGCATGCAAGTGCCCTCAAAGAATAAGTCACATCAGGTGTGCACAAGAGAAGGATGTTACACTATAATAGACTAGAGTACTGAAGATCATATAAAAAGTTACAAAAGACACTATACATACTAAGCACCTTATGTTTTATTGAAAGTGTAAATTACAACCGTATTTGGGTAAGAAACATTGAAGTAGTATTTCATCTTTACAAAATTTATTTATAGGGAAATCCATATATGATCTAAGTGAAGAGACCATGAGCATGGTTTTTTATCTATTTACCTTTAATTTAAACAATATAAAACAGACCCTAGTAAGGAATAATGTTGATCTTGGAATTTAGAACCGAAGGTGGAATCCCAAGAAAAATAGTAGGATAAAGTTTTAGAAATTGTACAAGTAAAATGACATATACATGTCATTAAGGGAATTTAAAATCATTGGAGCATGTAGAAAGTCCCTAGGCTACCATCAATATATTGCCTATAAATGCATAGTTTCTATGCAAAGAATATAACATAGATTTGACACTATAGTTCACTCTAGGATGAATCTTATTAAAATAGTTTAAGTTTTGGAAAACTTAGACACTAATTGAGGTAGCTTAATGACTATTCAATCTCATATTGACATAATCAATTAGTAAAGTAAATAATGGACCTTGTATTTATACAAAACAATTAGATGAGTAAATGATAAGAAGGATTAGTAAAGGGAAAAGGTAGAAATATGAAGGAGGAGGTGTTGAATATTAGGATAGTGTTTGTATCAAGAATGTTATAAACAATACTACTTGATTTATTTAGATTAAAAGTGAATAAGGATTGAGATGCCAATGGTCCATGATATCAGGAGTATGAGAAAATATTTGAAAACCCATTTTCCGTTTAGAACAATAATTGCAATGACTAATTGTGGAAGTTATTTACCTCCACGTGTAACCCTGACAAGAATAAAATATTTTGGGAAGCAATAAGAAACCCTAAAGCATTGAACATAACCCTAGAAGACAATTCAGCTCAAGTACATACTTGATATTAAGTATTTACCCTCGAGTATAAGAAGTCGGCCCGAACAACTCAGGAAAACAGTATAAATACAAGTAGCCAACCCTAATTTTGTAAACACAACTCAAAATTTTAGCTGGGAAGAAGTGCACACTGCAGAAACTGGGCAAGTGTGCAAGTCTGGGGAGCAACTGCAGCCAGTAGCTACTGCAATTTGTTTTCTTGGTTAGGCTCATAATTTTATTGGTTATGGTTGGACTTTCTGATCAGTCTTGGTTATCTTTGCTTGGTGCATTAGCCTTGGTTGGCTATTGGTTTTCTTCTGGAATCATTCTCTGTCAAGGTTAAGGTGCTTGAGGGTGGCTTCGGCCTATGGTTGAGTGAAAATATTGTTATATTGTCTATGGTTAAACAAGCACATCCATTACTTTATAACAGGTTATGGGCCCACACTATTTTTGGATTATCTAACCGCTAGAAGATAGACTGGGAGGATTTGCTCAGTTGCCATTGCAACCAGTTTTTACGGCAGCAACAAAACCCTAACCCTCTTGTTGAGGCACATTAAGTGAAGAGATTTACCTAATTCCTATATATCCTAGGTAACCTTAGCCTGGCGCATCTCCTGGTACTCTAAGCTAGCTAAGATGTCAAGTTTGAGTTTTTGGTAAAAAACAAGGGTTGACCACGTCAAAGAAATTATGACTTACTCTATGAAGTCTGAAAACAAGTTAGAAGGAGATTATAACTTCAGATCATGGAATACAAGGATTTATCTCATCCTTGCCAAGAATAAAGTGTTGGATATAGTGAAACGAAAGATCATGGAACCAGATTTTGAAGAAGGAAAAGAGAATGAACCTCAGAACGTTGCAGTTATGGAGAAATTCAAAGACAATGTCATCAATTCCATGAGTATCATAGTGGACTCTATAAGAGACCACTTGATACCATACATATCCCATATTGATTCATCTAAGAAGATGTACGATGCCCTAACTAATCTCTTCTCAGTCAAAAACATTAGAAAAGTAATGAGTCTAAAGAATGAACTCTGTGACATGAAAATGAATGAAGATGACATCATAACATCATACTTTGTGAGGATATCTGAGTTAAGAGATCAACTTCAAGCTATTGAAGAAATCATTTCAGAGAAGGAACTGGTAAATATATTACTCAATGGCCTTCCCAAGACATGGGATGCATTTTCCACAAGAATGAACACAAGAAAGAAGTATCCCACATTTGAAGAACTTTGGACTTGTTGTGCACAAAGAGAATCAAGGATTAGTGCAAAATAGAAACCCCAAAATAAAAACAATGATCAAGCTTTCACAGCAAGGGTCAAGAATTTCAGGAACAAAAAGAAGTTTGGCTCAAAGAAGAAACCAAATCAAGAGAAAGATATGTCAAAAATACAATGCTTCAACTGTTGAAAATATGGTCACTACAAGAATCATTGTCTTGAGTTAAAGAAAAGGAAGGAAACACACGAAGCATCATTTTTCAAAGAAAGGGAACCCTCAAAGAAGGCTAAGTAGGATAAAACAAACTTCTTCTTCTAAGACAAGGTAGCAATATTCTTCATAATTCTTGTACATACCATGTTTACATAGTTTCTGCACATATCTTGCATATCTATTTCTTAGAATATAAGATGTTCAAAGAGAAACAATACCTATGGAAGAATAACAAGATAAGGATTGCCATCACGATGACTAAAAGATGAAGTACATTGACAATCCTTGGTAACAATTTCTGTGGAAGCTATTAACATAAGTAACAACTGCAAGATAAGACGAAATCATAATCAAACTTGAAGAAACATGGAAGAATTAAAAACAAAAAGAAGTGAGCAATCAAAAGGAAATTATAAAAAAACTTGTGACACTTTGAAGAAGGCAATAAGGATGCAGACGAAAGCGTGGAATCTCCTAGATGGAGGGAGCCAATTATATAATTCCAAAAGAAGAGAATGCATTCATGCATGAAGCAAGGATTAGGAGGGAGCTAAACCTAAATAATATGATCCATTGAGGATTATGAAGTATCTATCCATACTCCCATTAATGGTAGCAGTCATGAAAAGCAACACATGTTCATTTTGACTTTAGAAGAAGTCTTCTTCGAAAAGAAGTCTTAAATTATCCCTGGTTGTCCATCCACATCCATGATCCTATGATGAAAGGAAGAAGTTGGAATATTCAGGGAATGTAATATATAGAAAACTCCATGGAACTAAGAGATAAATAGAAACATGAGGAAGAGCATGAATATTCCAAGAGAGAAAGAAAATCCAAAACAACCAGTCATTATATCAAGAATTACAAGACTACGAGCTTGATTTTAACCCACTATAATAAATCAAGCAGAAGAAATGGAAGTTGTGATGAAGAACAATGTATGAAATACTTATGAATGGAAGCAGCACGAGATTCATAACTAGATGTTCTCTCGGATGGAGGGAGAAGTCTATGATGATAGCATGTTCCAATAGCCAGACATACGTCTACCTGAGCCATTATATCATCTACAGTATCCATGGGTTGGATTTTACATCAGATGAATGTAAGGATTTTTCTCCTCAATATTATAATTGAAAAAATAAGTGCATGTAGAGAAACCTCAAGATTTTGAGGTATACCAGAAAGAGACTCTTGTATGCAGATGGAAGAAGATGACTTGGTGCAAAGCCTCCAATGCATAACAGAAGCATGGTGAAAACTTTCTATAAAAAAGATATTGTATCATAATGGTTACATAGAAGTCCAGGATGATGGATTGAAAAATCCATGACAAACTCTCATGATGACAGAAGAAGTTTCACTTAGATATGTTCCAGTTTTACCCTTGCCACGATGTCATGAGATAGCAAGAAACAAAAGATATGAATCCAACCATAATATATTGTATTGATCAAGAGCTATATAAAGCCTTCAGAGAAGGCTAGTGTTCTAGAAAGACCGAAGTACATTGAGATCAAGCATTACATTCTCCTTTATGAGGTCCAAAAAAAGAGAAGTGGTTCTCCAATATATCTCCACAGATGATCCGTCAGGATTTTTCGAATGACTTATGGTTGAGTTTTAATTTTGCATGCATTAATTAACCATTGAGAAACTTAGCGAAAGAATGAGGAAAGAAGAGGAATTATAACAGCCATATACATATGTGCAGATCTGAAATGCAATAAAATACAACAAACCATAACACGCAGATTGATAACGGAGTTCGGCACAACTTTGCCTACATCTCCGGGCCTTTTCTCTGTGGGGGAGGCTTCTTTATTTCTATTCGAAAGATCAATAGTACATCACAGCAATGCCAAATGGCTACAAGACATATCTGGTCATGTTCGCCCAGATCTCTAGAACCATGCACAAAAAATAGCACGCAAAATGGACGTCCGGATCTCTCAGAAATGGTCTGACAACATCTCCTCCTCAACGGCTTCCCTGGCTCAAACTGGCTTTGGCTTGGCTTCTCCTCAGCAAATCTCTTCTTTGAATGCCCTCAAATTTGTCTCCATGGCCTCAAAATGGCCTTGGTTATATAGTTTAGAAGTTAGTTGTCCATCTCCAACTTCCTCCACGAATTTAGGCTTCAAAACTGCCCAATAACTCCCAAAATAGGCTTAATTACATTAAAAATGAGTTTAATTAACAATAAAACTCAAAAAGTGGTTAAAAACCCACTTTATAGTTATAAATTGGTTAAAATTGGGCATAAGCCCCCTTTTCTGAGCGCGCTCCCCCTTTTAAGGTCATATGCATTTACACGACCACGCGCTGGGGCTTAGCCCCCCAGCCCCCTCCTTTATGCGCCATAATACTATGCAATATGTTTTATATTGTGGGTTTTAATAACATAAAATAATTTGGGCGCATTGGTTATAGGACTATTGTGAAGGAGCTTAGGCTTAGTGGTTGGTCATGGGTTCAAAACCCAGGGACCCCAAAACTTTTGAAACCTACCACTTTGACTGATGACTAGGTGCAACGTGGATACCCATGACTGGGCCACGTGGTGCTTTCCCATTCGATGGACAAATGCCACTTGTCAACCATTGACTGGTCCAATTGCCTGCCACATGTCTGCCCTGTCAGCAAACCTGCCCAATCACCATCAGCTAGAGAGTGCCACATCATCTCTTGTACAGTCAGCATGCTGATGTCATCAGCGTTGACTTTTTGACCAGTTGACCTTTGACTTTTTCTTGTTTGGGCTTCCGATCAGAACGCGATAAATTTTACATACGGAGCCCGTTTGACAAAGTAAATATACCGCCAGAATTGGGAAGATGAGATGGACGCAATGGCATTGGTTTCGTCGGATTCTGAGCACTTTAATTTTTGAGCATTTTTCAAGCCCTGTCAGGCTTCTGGATCCGATTTCGGATCACACCTCCCCACAATAAGACCTTTTGGTCCCCAAAAGGTTACTGACCAGTCAACAAACTTGGGATAGGCCACCCGACTTGCTCTCTGTCTCTGAACTTTGTCTTGTGCACCTGTCTCATCAAGATCAACTGTAACACAATC
>SNQJ01S0050694.1:34737-46545 GCA_010110895.2 Picea sitchensis | reverse complement strand
TAAATGATGGATAATGATAAATTACAATGATGAATGCATGCTTATAAATAGAAAAAATGAAAATATATATACATATATTATAAACAAATTTTCTTGTATTCCTTAATCTTAAATTTATAGAATAACGAAAATGATTAATGGAGCGCACTTACTCTTTGAATTTAAAAAAAAAAAGGGAAATAAAAAAAATAAAAATAAAATAAAATAAAAAGAAAAATAAGAAAATAAAAAGGAAAAAGGGGGGAAAACCTGAAAAGAAAGAGGATTTGGGGTTTGAGACTGGATAAAATAAAGGGAGAGGGGGGAAAGAAGGGGACTTTTTCAGCTATTGGTATTGTTATGCTGCCAGAGGAGAGACTGGACTGATTTCTTGTAGGAGTTGGGGATTCTCAGCTGACTTGAGTGGTAGCTCAGCCTTGGAGGCGAGATGAGAAGCTAGGCTACTGTCTGGATTGTGTGTGGCCCCTTTGCGTCTCGGGGGGCTAAGGGGGAAGGAGAGTACCCCTAGAATTTGGCTAGGAGGTATCGGTGAGTCCTCTATGGTTGGTGAGCGGGAGAAACACTGAAGGCGGAAGCAACACAGAGCACAGGAGTCAATTGCGGCAAACAATAAGGCAAAGGTACACTCTTGAACTTAGTAAGGTAGAATGCATAGTGATTACTGATGAGATTGTGATTGTAAGGATGTAAATGTCTTTTCCTCATCCTTAAACTCAGAAGATTCTCACTTTTATAATCAGTTCATTTTAGGGTTACTGGTAAATAGTTGGGGTTAGGGTTATTTCGTTTTTTTTTTTCCTCATACGGGTACAGTTTAGGGCTGGGTAAATTTGTATGGGGTTTAAGGTTATTTCATTTCTGTTTTATATGGCTCAGTTTTTGGTTAAAAAAAAAAATATTTGGTGGGGTGTGGTTACTGTTTTGGGTATGGGCATTTCTTATATGAATGGGGGTGTTCCATAGTTTTGAGGCTGTATTATATAGCACGGGGGCGTCTTTTATTCAGCGGGCATTTCTAATGTTATTGTGGGCGTATGCATGTTAATGGGGACGTGTTGGTATTCACCTGAGAGAAATGCAGACATCTCATTGCTCAATGCCATATTTTCCATTGAAATGTCTTCTTAGATGCGTTAACAGTTAGGGCTTGGGATGTATGCCGACCAATGATGGGATTTTCCGCCATTGAGGGTTGACCAGGTAGAAAATTTCAACTAGATCCAATAGTTGCTCTAGTTACCAATCTGTGTTGAGACCTGGGATTTGACTTCGTTGTTATATAGCGAAACATTTGACAGTCAACTTTCCTTCGACTCCCTGTTCTCATTCTCAGCATTTTATATATTCAAGAGACAGTTAAACCCGTTTTCCCTTCCAACTCAGCTTTTTTTTCTTGAAACCCTTAATAAAATACTACCATCTGATTGACCTCTGATTAAAAATTTCATTTTCAATTGGTCTTGGGTCTACGTCATGAAATCTGTGCATGCGTGAAGTTGGTGACCTGGTAACAGTTTTCTGGAACACAGAAGTACTTCCTATATACTATGGAATGTGCCTTTTCCTGGAATAGTGAAGAGCTGGTGTGTTTTCCATAAGCTATTTAAGTATTCATTATCTTTAATCGTTATCATTATGTTATTACCAATAACAATATTAATGTATAATATTGACCAGCATTGCGCTAAGATGCTTGTCCCCATTTAAAACATTTGACATCGTATATATCCAACTTACTTGTATCGGATTGTTAATTGTGAAGCAGATTGTTAATTATGACTAGCGTATCCTACTACCCCTTAATATTACTGTGTATATGTCTCGTCTGTGACTGTCACGGTCGCTGGTTTGTAAAGTGGAAGTCCATTGGTAAGCAAACATGGTTATTTTTATTTTTCTCAAGAAAATTTATTATTCATATTTCTTAAGAAAGTTTATTATTTTTATTGTTCAGGAAAGAGCTTTTTTTTTTAAAACTGGTCATAGGCCTGGATTTACCGAACTAATTGACTGGTTTCAGTGATTTAGATATGCTTTATTATTTTTAATTTATTTTTTGTGTTCATGTCATTATTCCATTTAATTCGAGAAGCGTTTTCTTCTCTTCAGATGTTCACGTCATTATTTCAATTATGCCAGGGGTTAAACTGGTCATAAGCTTGGCTTTACAGAGACAGATTGATGTCATTAAATTAATTCTGCAAGTGTTGTATTTCCGTCCTATGTTCTGGTCGTTATTATAATTCTGCAAGGGTTAAACTTGTCATAGACTTGGTTTACATCGACTGATTGAGAGGTTCAATGAGTTAGATATGTGATTGATTTGGGAAAAACCTTCTGGTGTGCGTTCGACAGACTGGGCAAACCTGGTTCTAGTGTTTACATGCCCCGTGTAACCTCCTGACTGCACAATGATTAACCCTCCTTACTCGCACCTCTGCGTGAGCATTTTGTTTACCTCTGCGCATGAGTAATGAGGCCGGATTTATTGCCCTTGGGTCTTGTAGAACGGGACAGATCTCCTTACCCATGCGCCTCACTCTCAGCCGAGGAACGTCTGCCACAACGATTAAGTGTCGGGTCATTAATCGCCTGTTGTCTATCCGATGCATCTATAGGGTGGCTAATCATGATTATAGTTTAGTTTCTCAATAAGTAACCTAGAAGGTTAGCCCAGTACCCGGGACAGCTCAACGAACCCTAGATCTCTTTTTATATATTTTTATATATTAAAGCCGACAAGTAGTGCCAAAAATAAATGCACATATCTTTTGAGGAAGTCGAATAGACAGAGTGGATAGTATCGATGTGCTGATGATGGATTTTCATTCAAGGTCGTTCAACGTATCTTTTGTCTAGGATATTATTCAGCCTAAATCCTAAAATCATTAATTCACTTACCTTATTTAGCCGCCTAAGTTCTTAATGATTATTAACCTAGATCAACGTCGAATACAACATTTTTTTGAATGATTCATAGCATGGTAGGTTTACAATTCTTGGTTAGAAGAATGATTTCCACAAGCATTGGTTAGCTTGCCAAGTTCAATAATTATTAGTTCAAGACAATAATAGTTATCCTGTTTAGTAAATCAGGGTGAATATTTAGAATGTTATGTTATCCTGATCCATTAGAATGCTATGTTTACGAGGTTGTGTTAAGTACTATACTTGTCTAATGGGAAATAATAATATTTGTTAAATTGCGAGGTTAATGATGATGTTGAGTCGAAGGGTTAATATTGGTTTAAATAGCAATGGTAATACTTGTTATATTGCAATGATAATAGTTGTTTTAATTTGCAAGGTTATTATGTGTTTAAATTGAAGTGTTAGCGATAATATTTGTTTTAAGTTGTAATGTGAATGATGATGGTTGAATCGCCATGTTAATATTTGTTTAATTGAATGTTCGTGATGACGTTTAATTTGCAAGGTTATTATGCGTTTAAATTGAAGTGTTAGAGATAATATTTGTTTTAAGTTGTAATGTGAATGATGATGGTTGCATCGCCATGTTAATAATTGTCTAATTGAAATGCTCGTGATGATGTTAAAATCGCAAGGTTATTATTAGTTTAAATTGAAGTGCTAATGATAAGATCTAAATTGCAATGCAAATAATTGTTAGGTTATCCTAATGTATGGTAATAAATGGGTAGGACAGGCAAGATAATATGGAGAATGTAATGTTCGAGGGTTTATCATTAAGGTATTGATATCATTGCTCATTTATGGCGATTAATAGAAAAATGCAATGCGCTTGTGATTATTGCTTGTCCTTGAACTAGTGCCACGACCTTATAACTAAATAATGGAGATTGAGATTTTTGGTTTTTACCTTATGAATAAGTCTTCGTCGGTTAATGATATTTAATGGAGAATTGATCTTGATTGAGGTCTTCGGGTCTCAATAGTGGTTGGTCGGTATTAGAGTCCTCCTGACTTGTGTCTCCCATAGAGGTCATGATTGTCCCTGATTTTGTAGTACTTGGTGGTGTTGCATTGCGTGGTCTGTTTGTGTCGGGCGGGATATAGACACCTATTGTAGCTTAGTATATATGTCTGTGTGTAATTCCAGTGGAAGGAATCCAGTGCCATATCAAGAGTCTCAAGCTGTTTAAAGGCACAATTCCACTCTTGAGACACACTCTGAGCCGTATCAGTAGTCTCGGGTTGTTTAAAGGCACAGTTTCCACTACTGCGACTCCCTAAAAAGATTTATTAGTTTCTGCTTAAGCAGTCGGCCAGGAGCCTGTCTAATATTCTTTCGAGAAGACATAAGACTAAAAGCCATGCTTTTCTGTGTAGAAATAGTAAACTCTACTATTGGATTCTTCCACTCTGTGACGGTACTGTACTTAACACCTGGTGTCATTTTCTGCTTACAGCTACTAGTTGCACGCCTTATGTCCAGGGGCATTTATTTCTTGTGGCCACTATGATATGTTGGGTCATGTTGTTGCGTTTTTCTTACTTGCGTCTTGTTGGTTTGAGTGGTGACGTAGAGTTAAGGGGATTGTTTCTTCTACACGCGTGCACACACTTTAACCAAACAAAAAAAAAATTGCACCTGTTTTCGGAGTTGTTGTCGTAACCAGGAGGGGTGTTACAATTAGGGTGAGGAAAGTAGAATTAAGGGTAGGGATGACTTGAACTAAGACTATGGAGTATTTGATGATGTCCCATACCTCCTCTCTGATCATTTTCCAGCAATGATGAAAAAATTCTGCAGTGTAGCCATCCGAGCCTGGGGCTTTACCTTTGGGGATGTCCTGGAGAGCCTGATCTACTTCCTTGAACATGATGGGTCATAGAAAGGATGTATTTTATTCCTCCATGATTAAAGAGGGTATGTGTTGTATGACCTAGGATATGGCTTGTGATCTATCCCTCTAGGGTTTCGTCAAGAGGTTTTGATAATAGGTGACCAACTCCTATTCCAGATCCTCGTGGGAATGGATGGTTTGCCCGCTTTTTGTGAGTAACTTAGTGATGTGATTGGCATGTATTCTTTGAATGGTAGACCTGTGAAAGAATTTGGTGTTTCTGTCACCCTCCTTTAGTCATTGGATGTGTGACTTTTGTCTCCACAAGATCTTTTATTGGGATTTTCTTTTCTCTAGCCTTTGGCTTACTACTGCTTCCTGAGTTTTGAGGTCCTCAATTATGCCCTGCTCATGGATTTGGCTTTATATGATGCCCATTTGGTTTGTTAGTTGATTTTGGGCCTCAAAGATATTGTCGAAGGTGTCTTTGTTCCAAGTATTGAGCTTCTTCTTGAAATTTTTGAGTTTCTATTGGAATATGTACATATTGGATCCATAAGGAACTGTCACCTCCCTCCACCAGGTGTGGGCGTTTTGTTGAAAGTCCGGGTGATTGAGCCAAAACCATTCCAGCCTGAAGGGTTTCTGTCCTGGAGTGGTAGGAATGTCCAACCAAAGTTGGATAGGCCAGTGGTCTGACCCATGGACATCGAGGATGCATGTTTCTAGAGCTGTGCCTTCCAACATGAGAGAATCAAAGAGAAGAAAGCGAGCCATCCTGCAAGCTATCTGATGAGAGCCAATTATTCGATTGTCTAGGTGAAGATGCCATTTGAAGTGTCTGTGTCAATGAGGCCTAAGTTATCTATTAGGCTCTGAAAGTCCCTGTACTCTGTATTGAGAGAGCGTGTTCCTCCTCTCTTCTCATCCAGGTTGTGAATCATGTTGAAATCCCCTCCTTGAATCCATCTGTTCCCCCCAGTTAAGGTGGCAAGGTTCTCCAAACTCCTTAAGAAGGCATGTTTATCCCTTGGTGTAGTTGGTCCATAGACGTTTGTTAGGAAGTCGGGTTTGTTAGAGCCGATGAGTTGGTAGGTGATAGAGATGGACCATTTGGTTGTGAAAAAAGTTTCCAGGGTGACTGAGCTTGGGTTCCAAAGAAGTGTCAGTCCCCCTGCTGCACCCGTGGCCTCCGTGTAGATACCTTTCCCTTACTTCCAACAGCTAGGGAGAAGCTTGTCCATTTCTTTAGTAGCACATTTTATTTCTTGGAGCATCATTATATCTGGTTTTTCTGCTATGAACATCTCGCGCAGTAACTTTTTCTTACTATGACCACTGAGCCCCCTTATATTTCAAGAGATGATCTTCATGATGAGGATGGGGAGGGGAGGGGAGGCAGGAACGTCGTAAAATATGATATGTATCTGACCTGATTTCACCATAAAGTTCCCTATCTCTTGGATGAGCTTGCTGGTAGATTTCCTTCCTCTTTTCTTTTCATCTTTCTGAGATTTGCGTTGTTCTTTATGTGTGTTTCCTTGTATTCCCAAACCCGCACTAGATCTGGTGGTGGAACCTGCTGAGGAGTTGAGGAAGATTTTGTGGACTTTTCTCAACTATTATGGAGGAATGGTATAGATTTTCTAGTGTCGATAGGCGTGTTCTAGATGCTCCAGGTCAATTCCCGCCAGATCTTGCTCATCTAGATCCATTTATGTGTCCCCGTCTTCGATTTCTGAGGGTTCTAAGGATGTGGTGTTGGATCTGGGTGGAGGAGTGGTTTGGGTATGATCTCGGGCTTCCTCTGTTGTCCCTTTCTCTGGATTATGAGGTGTTTTCTTTGTAGGAAGGACCTATGAGGTATCCAAGCTCTCCAGATTTTGTTGCAAAATTTCAAACTGGTTGCTTGAGGTCGGCTCCTTGTTGGCCTGTGCTACTGGTCATCTTCCTCCTTGTCTGTTCTTGCCTGGCACTTGGATGAATCCATATTTGTTTTTATTTGCTTCTGGGTTTCGATCTTTGCTTATTGTGTTGAGGGGCCAGTCCTTGAAGAGGTTCCCATGCTCATGACATTTTCTACATCTGAACGAGATGTGCTCATAGTCAATGGATTACATCCAGTCCTCATCATGATATTCAAAAAAATAGATCCTGGTAGTGGCTTTGCAATGTTCAGATAAACACTAATGTGCATGTAGGAGGTGTATCTTCGTTGCTTCGTGGCCTCCAAGGATTTAACATACACTCCAATGGTGTTGCCAATGCCATCCAACACCTCCTCCATCCAGAACTCTTGTGACAAGGAATAGAGCCTTATCCATACTGGGGAATTCACGAAGTCCTCCATTTCAGGGATGATTTTTTCAGTCCAAAATCTCAATAAGATACTCGTCGAGTTGAAGAAATACGACCCTCCATCAAAAATGTGATTTTTGTCCTCTAAGTTATGCAGGATGATGGTGAAAAATCCCTTGGATCCCATCTGTAGATCATAATGGCCTTTGGGATTCCACCATTGGTGTATCCATTTTACCAGTTCATGTTTAGAGGGCCAGAGCACTAAATATTTCCCCACTAAGGCATAGTCTCTCATGTATTTCTTCTGTTCCTCAATCCTGGGTGTTCTTATGATGTATTTCAGGGATTGCGACACATGGAGAATACATTTCCCAGGTATCCATGGATGTGTCATGATTTTTGATGTTGGTGTTTTCCCTAAATCAATATCCATCTCTTTGTCCTTGAATGTACCCTCAAATAGAAGATGCGAGCAAAGATCTGATGGAGGCTTGAATGTTGGGCGCCTGGAACCCCCTCTGTCGTTTCCATGCATCATATCTTCACTGTAGGAGGAGCCTCTTGACCCTCCTTCGTTTGGAATCATTAATCCTCTGAAAGGGCGGCGAAGTGCACCAGAGCTGAAGCAACACTAACCCTAGCACACAGAGCTGTCGTCAAATTCTGTCTGTATAATTTTTATTTTATTAGGTTGAAAATTTCTATATATTATTAAAAAAACCATATTGAATAAAATCACATGGATCATAATATTGGTATAATTGATGTAAATTAGTAGTATGGATTTAAATTTAATTTTTCATCTAGTCTCTATATCATTTTCAAATTTATGTTTTAAACAATGTATATATACCTTGAACAATTGTGTTGAAAATAAATTTTACCTCGAGTCAGGCTTGGGTGTACTTAAATGATTTGTCTTTAATATATACACTCCTGTGAATAAAGGTACGCAACAATGGTTAAAGGTTCAGTAGAAAATCCATATTGACATTTGCACAAGAGCTTAAGTTTCTTTTAGAAAATTCAAATTGATATTCACACAAGTGGATATTTTCTTTTAGAAAATTCAAATAAAGACTTATTAAGTTCCTTTAGTTGAAAACCATAAATGTTATGAGATTATGTAATCAAGATATTCGTTGACACTACAAGAGGGATTTAATTATAGCCATTTAATTATAGTGGTAGGCTAAAGATTCTACCAATTGAAGATTTTTTATGAGGATATTTATCCAAAATCCAGTAAAAAATTGTTGGATTCATAGATTGAAGTGATTATTTCTATAAACTCCGTGTGCCTTCGGAGTTTTTCAACATGCTGAATCCATTTCTGCATTCATAAATAGATTATGAACAACAAAAAATAATGATTCGTGTAAATTTATATCGTCGGATTCCGGGGAAAAAATCCATTTCATAGAACAACTAGCCAACGCCTTTAATTTTATAATATTTAGAATTTAATTTTATAATACCAATTAATGTATATATAGCATCTAATGCTACAAATGTTAGATTACCCTTGTAAGGTTGATTAATTAAATTAGTCACTAGTAATTCATTTATTATATATTAGAAATCAAGTTATGATAATTTATCCTTTAAAAAATAAATGAGATTATGTTGCAATATATAGTAAAAGTCTTAATTACTTATAAGCATACACCCATAACCATTATATATATATATATATATACAACTTTAGTGAGCCTAATTTTTAAGAACATGTGTTTCCTCCTAAGGGGTCACAAGTTCAAATTTAGAGGGGGTAGGGTATGTATACCTTCGTAGACTTTATCAATCAAATCGCTGGGAGGAGGAGATCTCATACACCAATTTGGTGCAATTTTGTTTCTAACTTAATTGTGACGTTAAAAATACATTATTATTATTATTATTATATATACTCATAACCATATATATATATATATATATATATATATATATAAGAATAAGAATGTGAAAAGAAATGACAATGAAGCAACCATAAACAAATAACAATGTGAAAAAAATACGGTATTATTATAAAGAGGAATGAAGGAATTATAAACATTAGGGTGAGAAGAAATAAGAAAACATCTAAAGAGGATGAGGTTGAGCTAGAAATTGTAAATCTTAAAATGAAAAAGAATATCATAAAATTTGAAATTATTATAGTAGGTAATGATAAGGGTAATGAGAAATTGTTTATGTGATTTTTTTAAAAGTAATTAATGGTTTAATGAATAGGTTATATACATAATCTAAATTTTGTAACCTTTACTATAATTGTATATAAGATTACATACAATTAATTTAAGTTGTTTGTAATTTTGTATAAATTATTATTTTCTAAATGTGATTAAATTTTTAAGAGAATGTTGAATTTAGGAGTTAAGGTGAATACAAATTTTAATGTTCAATTTCGAGAGGAAAGCTTATAAGAACCTATGGATATATTGTGTAATATTGAGCAAGGTTGCCGAAATCTTTTTGCAACCCTGCACAAGTTATAATTAATTTAGTCTTTATTACGTTTAGAATCAACAAATTAAATAAATCTTATTGAAATCTATATGGCATGCTCACTTCAATCGCTATTAACTTGATCATAGATGCATTGGTCTTAAATGTTGTGAAGGATGACCAATCGTACCTAACAGAATATAAAATTCTAGTATACTTGTGTATACAACTCAACTGATAAGATCACATCATGATAAATGTGTACTTGATAAATAATTAAACAAAGTTCATCAAACATGATGTCAACATGAAAAGCGAAGAAATTTGTGTTCGATTCTAGTGATCAAACAAAATGAAATAAATTTTAAAAATGACACAAATTAGGGTTAATTTAGACAAGCATTGCATATAGTATTAGAGTCAAGTTATGACACTAGGGCCTAATGAACCCACTTGCTTGTTGGTAACTGTGTTATTTTATAAGGAATTCATATATACTATTAGTTGTAATTATAATGTATTAGGGCCAATAGGGAATAATCTAGAGGAAAGAATGATTGTTTATTTTTTCCTTTACCCCTATATGTGATGGCTCTGACGTTACTACAACAAAAACATCGCTCTTACTACAACAAAAATGACATAATTGTTTTTTTCTTTTAATACCACGTTAGGAAATATACATCACAATCATTAACTATATCATTGACACATCATTCGATAAATTAATGAAACAATTTCAACACATTATCAATCATTCGCACATCACATAAATTCCATGGCGCAATAGAACTAAATCCTAAATCAATCATACAACGACACAACAAAAGGCGAAATGTATACAACTTTACTTTATTTTCCAGGTGCAAAGCATACATCTACTTTACTTCTAGGAGCACGATTAAATCAATCATCAAATTACAATAATCAACATCATTATCAAGGTAAACACATGTTCCAAATGCCAGATTCACATATTCACTTATCGATCATTGTGCGCAAATAATCCAATCATAAGAAAATAATACTACAAGATTGTGACAAGCCCATTAGTAAACTAAGGCGTGAACATCTATGCGTCAACATAATCCATAGCGCAAGAAACCTAATACCTATTCATCAACATCATCCAAGGCGCAAGATGTACACCATCATACATGACATAAAATCCATTTGCGTAAGAAGTCTAAAAATCCTTGACTATCATACATTATATGGAATCCATAAATGAAATCAATCTAATATCCATCAACTAATCATCAACGTAGGGTAAATACAAGTGCAACCTAGAGAGAATAAGTATGCCCTAGGGAATGATTGTTCTGACCATTTCCTAAGGAAATGACTGTCCTACACCAACCTCCAAAATGAACCATTCTTCGAAATTGCTCACAACTGTGAACTTCGAAATAATGACTGCTCGACGAGGCAGGTCATTCTACTTGACCACTACTAAGAGTGTATGTCAAGAAGAAATATTGTCCTAGACCATTCCCCACACTAGCCACAAGGAGAATTACTGTCTATGGTACATCAATAATCTATCAAACCATTTTCATTACGAAAATGACTGTCCAATCTGGACCATTTTCCAAACTGGAAAATACCCATCCATCAGAAATCTCAAACCACTTTTTGAACTGGAAAGGAACTGCTCATCCCGGACCATTTTTCAAACTGAAAAATGATTTTCCACAAATCAATAACACATCAGTGCTCCCTCCCAACCTAGGAGTCATTTCTTCCCTTTTCAATAAGGAAGTCGTCTCCATGAGCTTCAACATGTTTCTTGAGTACACAAACTTTTTCATCTTGGACATAGGCTTTACCAAAATATATGTTATCTTCTCATTTGTTGATCCGAAATCGGATCCAGAAGCCTGACAGGGCTTGAAAAATGCTCAAAAATTAAAGTGCTCATAATCCAATGAAACCAACTCCATTGCATCCATCTTGTCTTCCCGATTCCGGCGGTATATTTACTTTGTCAAATGGGCTCCGTATGCGAACGTTATCGCGTTCTGATTGGAAGCCCAAACAAGGAAAAAGTCAAAGGTCAACTGGTCAAAAAGTCAATGTTGATGACATCAGCATGCTGACTGTATAGGAGATGATGTGGCACTCTCTAGCTGATGGTGATTGGGTAGGTTTGCTGATAGGGCAGACATGTGGCAGGCAATTGGACCAGTCAATGGTTGACAAGTGGCATTTGTCCGTCGAATGGGAAAGTGCCACGTGGCCCAGTCATGGGTAGCCACGTGGCACCCAGTCATTAGTCAAAGTGGCAGGT
>SNQJ01S0050693.1:66979-84236 GCA_010110895.2 Picea sitchensis | reverse complement strand
ATATATATATATTATATATAATAATAATACCATGTGTTGAATAATTGGGTTACAAAAATGAAGTGAAAACCAAATCCCTAAGAAGATCGATGACCATCCTTAATAGTGTTTTTTAATGATGGAAAACAAAATGATATTAGTCCTATTTGTGTATAAGGGATAGATTAGCCTCAAATGAAAATTTGAAAATTGTATGAATCAAAGTCAAATGTTAATGTAAAGCCTCATGAGGAAAGCATACCCTCATAACATAATTGTTGTGAAATTTGGTAAGCCAGAAACCACTTGTCATGAAAACTGAAGGTTCGTGGTGAGTTATAAACCACTCGAGAATTATAATGGATAAGGGTAAACTGATGTAAAACCTACAAGATGTAATGGTTGAGGGTAATCCATAAAAACCTAGGATGTGATTATAGATAAGGTAATCAAAACCTTGTATGATGATTGATGATGATGGAGGGGGGAGTAAAAGGTACAAGTATAAATATTTTTTATTCAAGAATTGTTGGTGAACCATGTATAAGAAAACGTTTCCTAGAGAACTAGAAGATATATTGACTGACAATCCATGTATCCTAGTTGATAGTGAATTTTTTGTATGGAATTATTGACCACTTTTTCAGTCAAAGGAAAAGGACCAACATTGAGATAAAATATTGTGGGGAACAAGAAATACTCTCCTCATTTTTATAGAGGTGGTTCTCATGTCTTGATAGATCTAGAAGATTCTTCTTATGACCTTAAATACATGCAATATGTGAGTGATAAACAAAAAAAACCCAACAATTTTTCTAATAAACCTCTCATTTAACATATTTACTTATTAATCATGAAATCATATTCATAGAAGAAAAGGGATTAAATATAACTCGAAAAAAATGATCCACAAGGTTTTCTCTCAAAGGAGACATTGTTTTCCTCTTAAAATAACATGAATCCAGAATCATCTATGACTTTGCAAGATGAAAGGAAAATAAAATGGATAGGTAATCAAATAAATTTATAGTACTTCTATGTTAATGTCAAATGAGTTTGTAAAGCATCATATGCTCAAGAATGCATTGATACATCTACCACATATATTCATAAAAAAAAATTGACACTTGAATAGTTTTTTGTGGAAGAAATTAATAATAATATACTGAATGTAACAAGTTTAATAATGTATAAAAAAGATGGATGAAATGGCCTCAACAATATCCCAATGAAAATTATATAAACTAAAATAAACTACATTTTCTTTTTACGAGGGATTTTTCTCCTCTGGACCTAGAATATCATGAGAAATGATTGGAAGAATTTACAGAAAGAATTGATCAGACACGAATCTTCCTATTTCCAAGCATACATGGAAAACCTAATGGAAAGAATCAAGTAGAAGTAAATATGAGGGATAAAGTTAAGAATCATAATTCAGAAAATATCAGAAAGGAAAAACTTTCCTCTAGCAAAGCCTCCATCGGAACCCCTGAGTTCCTTTTACATATTCTATTATAATATTCTCTCCTACCTCTTGGAACTTATTTTAGATAGAGTTTTTTATGTTTTTTGAATGAATTCAAATAAATTTGGTAAATATGAACTTTGATATTTCATCCCCAACTAGAGCACATTTTAGGAATTCATCAATTCCTTTTAATAACCCATTTTTCAAAAATAATTTGTAGTCAAACCAAAAATAGTCACAACTCTATTTTAATTTTCAGGGCATGATAAATATCATTCCATCCATGGAAACTATTTCCCAAGTGTTCTTAATATAACTAAATTTCTAATGAACTCTCATTTTCTAAATTTGGACATCCGGAATCCTTGGCCCTTGATTTACAAATATTCCTTATTTATCCCACTTGCATTGTTGGAGGGTACTCATAACATATTTATAAATAAATGGTCTGCATAGAGTTTGTGTGTTAAGTAGAGAGATTCCTAGAACCCTGTGTAGCTTTTCCATAATGAAACTTTTGACCACCACCTCACTACCCAATCATCATGCCAAGACATTGTTGATTCATCTATTTCCAACCAATACATTCCAAGTCTCACCGAAAGATAAATACATTTCACTGCCACATTTCATTGGGAGGTGTGCTAAATAAAATGGAGGGAATAAACTTAGGATAACAAATCAAATAGGAACATGATCAATAATATTAGAAAATAATGTTACCTATAAATAAGGAAATGTAAAGGAATGTAGGTTGTCAGGTTAAGTGAGGTAAAAAATAGTGAAATGACTTAGTAAGTGAGGTACTAAGTGTTCAGAATTACCACCTAGAGATAGGTCCATTTCACTTCCACGTGTGAGTTGACTTAGTAAAATGACTTGGTAAGTGAGGTAACTTAACAAAATGACTTAGTATAAATGACTAAATGAAGGTTTTATAATCTGGGATCTCGCACTCTTCATTCAAAATGTCAAGAAATAAAATAAGTGTAAAACTCAGTAATTTGAGTGACACAGAAATAAATTGAGTGTAAAAATCAGTGAATTTGAGTAACACGGAAATGCAGGTGCAATTTGAGGATTGTGAAACCATATACATCCATGAAAAATGAGTAATTAAAGGAAGAGTAAAGGAATTCAAGGGATATGGGATGAAATGAGGTAACTCACTAATTAAAGGAGGAAGAAGAGAAGGAGTAACTCGATAAAATGGATAAGTAAAAAGGAGATAAGATAAATCATGGAAGAGTGGAGCAATTGTGCATAAAAATAATACTTACTCAAAATTTCAAAAATGGAAGGGGAAAAATCATGAAATTATGGCCTCTATTTTTTATTCTATAAAATGTTGGATGAATTTGGCAGATAAGGCTATCCAATGGGAGGTTGATGACAATGATTTTTATTATTTTTGGTATTCTTTTTATTTCCATATTGTTGAAAATATAATTCATCCTTGTTGGCCTCATTGAAGAAGAACAACAACATTGAAACTGATTCTGAATTTTTTAAACCTTGTTGGGTCTTCATGGTCAGTAGGTGAGGTTTATCTGGAAATTTCAAAATTTTAATATTTTTTCTCCACTTGATTAAGTATGAATTGAAATCAATCTAGTTGATAGACGACAAGAAAACAAATCAATAAGACTACATCAAATACAATGTTTATATTTGGAAAATACAAGATGAACATCGTGTAACATATCGTTCTGGCGCACTGAGCGAACTTATTCTTTGAGGGCACTTGCTCACAAGTGATCCATATTATTATGCTATTAAAACTTTTGATTTTGATTATGAGGCATTATGGGTTGATGACATGTTGTTTTACTGCATTGACATAGACAGGTGTTATTGACTCGGTTTACTGAGTGTGCAGGATTTTGGACCTCAAGGATGCAGAGGCATCGATGGAACCCTTTGGACTCTGAATCCAGTTAGGGAGTGTGCCATTGGGGTTTGATTGTTTTGTTGTGATATTAGTGCATCTGATTAGATGATATGTTATCGATATGTTCTAACATGATTTGTTGATGATCCAGGCTGACAATAGCTTGTCGAACAGACTCACATGTGGAGTAAAGGGGTCACGCACAACTACCAGAGATGTTGAGGGAGAGGTGTGGACAGAAGCCCTGCCACAGCCTACTAGCACTCCCGTCATGGCTCGAACTATAGGCTAATGTTTACCTAGTTCAAGAGGACCGACGATGCCATGAGGGAAGACTGTGACAGTCACTCACGATGATTCTAAGGGTCACGCAATAAGGCGGGGCACGCAATAAGGTGGCGGACTTAAGGAGGGGAGCCACACTACCAGCGCGACTGCCCGGTGGAGAGGACTAGAGCGTCCAGATCAGCTGGACCCACTACCGTGGGAGATATGGGCAAGGCCCATCGGATTCATGCAATGGTGAATAACCATAAGAAAGAACATCAGTCAACTGTGCTCTAGATGGCAGGTAATATCGCTGACCAGACCCTTAGTGTTTTGATAGATCCTGGTGCTACCGAGAGTTTCATTTCTGGTGCAGCGCTAAAAAGGATTAAGGTAAAGGAAATCAAACAAGACAAGTTTATCTTCGTAGAGATGGATTTGGGAGCCAAACAAAAGGTTGGAGGAAAGGTTACAGGATGTATCCTTAACCTAGGAGAGTTTGTCACAAGGGCCAACCTGTACGTCACGATCTTAGAATCTTATGATGTCATAATTTGTATGGACTGGTTGGAATCGCATGAGGCAATACTCAACTGTAAGACGAAACAATTGATCTTGGTCGATGACAAGGGACAAAGATGTGTGATTGTAGGACAAAACCAAGAAGTTTCCCTGAGGTTCATCTCTTCTTTACAACTACGGAAGAGCATGCACAAGGGGTGAAAGCTTTATGCGATCCTTGCATTAAACGAGAAGGGATTAATGGAAGGTTTAGAACATCTTCCGGTGGTGAGAGAGTTTGCAGATGTATTTTCGAAGGATTTACCTGGGATGCCACCAGAAAGGGAATTGGAGTTTACCATAGACCTAAAACCAGGGACTGAACCGATAGCAAGAACGCCTTATTGGATGTCGAGCCCAGAGTTACAAGAGTTAAGAATGCAACTAAAAGAATTGTTGAACCTGGGACTGATACAACCAAGTGTCCCACCATAGGGTGCACTTGTTATTTTCATACGAAAGAAGGATGGGTCGTGGAGGCTCTGCATTAACTACCATCAATTGAATAAGGCCACGATCAAGAATCAATATCCGTTGCCAAGGATTGATGATCTGTTCGATCAAATGAAGGGCACAACAGTGTTCTCAAAGATCAATTTGCGATCAGGGAAGTTACATATTAAGGAATATGCCATCCCTAAGACCGCCTTTAAGATGAGGTTTGGACATTACAAGTTTACTGTTTTATTGTTTGGACTGACAAATGCCCCAGGGGTATTTATGAGTTTGATGAATGGGGTGTTCCGCGAGTACTTGGACAAGTTCGTCCAAGTATTAATTAACAATATTTTGATTTACTCTTGGACGACAGAGGAGCATGACGAGCACTTGCGCTTGGTACTACAGTGTCTGCGAGAGGAAAACTATGTGATTGCAAGATAGACGAGTGATTGCTTAGTCAACTATGTGATTATGCCTTGCGTTTGGAAAACTACGCAACGCACGATTTGGAGTTGTTAGCCATCGTTTATGCCTTGAAGGTTTGGAGACACTACCTTGTTGGACGCAAATTTGAACTAAAGAATGACCATTGTGGACTACAACACATCTTTACGCAAAACGACCTGAATGCATAACAACGACGTTGGTCGGAATTGCTTAGCGAGTACGAATTTGAGATTACTTACATAAAAGGAACAGTGAACTGAGTGGCGGATGCATTGAGTCAGAGACCACACATCTTTTCGGTGTTGCCTCTTCAGATGAATCTGCATGAAAAGATTCTAACTTTACAGCATGATGATGACTGGTACAAAGAGGTCGAGGGTTTTATCGGAAAAACACAATGATGGTACCACAATTTCAAGGATTTTCGTTTGATAGTGATGGATTATTGAGGTTTAAAAATAGGATCTACGTACCGCCGAATGACAAGTTGAGGATGTTGATCCTGAGTGAGGCTCATAGAGAAGTTTACATGGCTCACCCGGGAGTCACGAAGATGAGGGAAGCAGGGATGATTTTAGGGGCTAAATTTCGCTCATGGGCTAATTTTATATGGTTTTTCCCAAAAAATGATTCGCCCAAATTCTATAGGATAAAATTATTTTACCTTAAAAATCGCCAAAAATTAATACAAATTATATAAAATCCTTAGAAATTTGAATATTTTTAGAAAAATATCACAAAACATTTATAGTTGTCATATGAAGGATTAGTAAGATTCGTCAATGTTTCTACATTTTAAAATAAATTTCCATCCTTAAAATCATCCCTGGAGGGCAGACCTTAAACACTTATTCTTCTAGAAGGGAATGAAGGCCAACATAGTCAACTATGTGGCCAGATGTCTAGAATGTCAACAGGTAAAGGTTGAACATAGATAGCCAGCCAAATTACTAAAACCACACGCTATTCCGGAATCCAAATAGGAGGTTATTTCGATGGATTTTATTGTTGGATTACCACTGATGGCAAGGAGACATGACTCGATTTTCATAGTAGTAGACACTCTGACAAAGAGTGCTCACTTTATTCCTGTGCATATGACATATCAAGCACCTGACATAGCTAGAGTTTTCATCAGTGAGATTGTGAGGCTACATGGCATGCCTAAGAGGATTATATTCGATCGAGGATCGATGTTTACTGGATGATTTTGGATGAGTTTCCAAGAGGCCTTGGGAACCCAAATTAACTTTAGTACTACATATCGCCCGGAGACTGACGGGCAGACCGAACGAATGAACCAAACCTTGGAGGACATGTTGCGCATGTATGTGATGGACCAACAAAAGTGTTGGGAAGAATTCTTGCCACTAGTGGAGTTCACTTACAACAAAAGTTACCAGAGCACCATTAATATGGTTCCTTTCGAGTTTCTTTATGGGTGACCATGTCGAACGCCTTTGAGTTGGGATCGGCTTGAGGATAGGGTCCTGGTGGGACCAGAAGTGATCCAAGAAATGGAAGAGAAAATGCAAACAATAAGACAAAGGATTAAAGAAGCATAGGATCGACAAAAGAGTTATGTCGATGTGCACCATGTCAACCGTAGTTACGAGGTCGGCGATCGAGTCTTATTGCGGGTTAAACCGCATAAAAGTTCGATCAATTTTGGGAAGGGAGCTAAACTCTCTCCTCAGTTTGTGGGACCTTTCGAGATTGTGGAGAGAAAGGGGCATGTGGCCTATCGACTAGCCTTTCTTGATTCTTTGAGGTGCATGCACGATGTTTTTCATGTATCTATTTTGAGACATTATATTAGTGATCCTACAAAAGTTATTGACATGAATTCCTTGTAGGTGACAGATGAGGGGGCGCTCACGGCTGAGCCGATACACATCTTGGATCATCGCGTTCGACAACTACGGTGTCGAACGATAGAGCAGGTCAACGTCTAGTGGGACAATTATAGTCCTCACTCGATGACCTGGGAGGACACATATGATATGCGCCAACAAATTCAATTTTTGTTTGATAGATAGACATATGATACTGTGATACACTTTATTTCAACATTTATATTGTGAAACTTTGGGACGAAGTTTAGACCAAGAGGGGGTGTATGTAACATCCTTCTATGGCGCATTGAGCGAACTTATTCTTTTAGGACACTTGCTTGCAAGTGATCCGGATTATTATGCTATTAAAACTTTTGATTTTGATTATGAGGCATTATGGGTTGATGACATGTTGTTTTACTGCATTGACATAGACAGGTGTTATTGACTCAGTTTACTGAGTGTGCAGGATTTTGGACCTCAAGGATGCAGAGGCATCGATGGAACCCCTTGGACTCTGGATCGAGTTAGGGAGTGTACCATTGGGGTTTTATTGTTTTACTGTGATATTAGTGCATCTGATTAGATGATATGATATGGATATGTTTTGATATGATTTGTTGATCATGCAGGCTAACGATAGCTTGCCGACCAGACACACATGTGGAGTAAAGGGGTCATGCACAACTACCACAACCTACTAGAAATCTCGTTGTTGCTCGAACTATAGGCTAACGTTTACCTAGTTCGAGAGGACCCACGATGCCGTGAGGGAAGACTACGACAGTCGCTCACAATGACTCTAAGGGGCACACAATAAGGCGAGGGCCTTATTCCTTAGAGGCCCTTAGTCTCCCACAAGTTCACCTGGTAGAGTATTGAATCCAGGGGTTTTTGATGTCTACCAAGTCAGTCAAGAGGCAAGTGACACCCTTGGAGCACGTAGTGCGTCCTGAAGGGCACATCGCGCAAGGGAAACAAAATAAGGCAAGTGGCACCCTTGGAGCACCTAGTGTGTCTTGAAGGGCACGTCACATTGTTGATGATAGAGGAATGAACCTAGATGGCCTTAGGACGAATAACGTTTTAAGAAATTTTTAAAACAAATTCCCTAATTAAATGTCTCCCTGTACGAAAATTTAAGGTTTAAGTCTAAACTATGCTAGTTGTAAAATTTTATCTCTCTATAAAAAAAAAATAACAATAATAATAATAAAAATAAAAACCACATAAATAATAATTATGACCTTCAATAAATCTTGTAACAGGAAGGGTAAGAAATTTAATTTATTCATTAAAAAAAAAATCTGTTGGAATAAAATTTAAAAGAAAAAGGGGAATTAATGGTTTTATTATTTTGATAATTTTAAAATACTAATTAAATGAGAAAAGGAAAAAAGGGTTAATTTTCGCACCTGCCTTTTTGAGTTCTAATTAAAAAGGGGAAATAGGGAAAATCTAAAAAATTAGGAAACTAGGAAAAGAGGTAGACATAAAAAGGGAAAAAGGGGAACTTAAGGGAAAAAGTGGAAGGTCAAACTTAGTAAATCATCTACCATTTAAGAGATTTCTAATTTAAAATGAACTAGCAATTTAGTAAAAGGGAAAGTTATTTAAACCTGTAAGAGAATTTGGGGGCACCTAGGAGTGATTCTAGGAGTAACTCTAGGTGGGTGAGGGAAATAAAGATAATTAATTAATTAAAGAAGTTAATTTATGGAGGAAGGAAAGGGATGGGTGACACTTGTATGGGGAGGAATTTTTAGAAAATTAATTATAAAAACTTAACTAAAAGAGAATTTTTTGAAAGTAATGAACCATGAAACTCTATATAATGAAGGGAGGTGATGGAGGTTGGATATTTTTTTGTTTGCGTAATGTTACGCTGCAGAAATATCTACTTGAATGACTTAACTTGTGGGAGTTGGGATACCCAACTCAGTGAGGAGTGGTAGCTTGGCCTTGCGAGATGAGCTGAGAGCTAGTCGAAATCTTTGGATAGTGAGTGTGTGATCCCTTTGCAGCTCGGGGGGCTAAAGGGGAAGAAGAGTACCCCTAGCATTGGCTGGGAGGTACCGGTGAAGTCTCGACGGTTAGCAAGCGAGAGTTGCAGGGAGCATGCGGGACGTCATTCGGAGAAGGTGATCATGCAATGGTACACTCTCTTCATTTTTGTATGGTATAATGTATTAGGACTTATGCTTGGATCTTCTTATTTAATGGAAAAGTAAAATGATGTTTTTTTTTTTTTAAATTGGTGACTGAAACTTTCCTTAGCCTAGCTCGATGGTTGTTGACTCCCATGGAATTCATTTTCCCGCATGTCTTGACCACCTTCCTGTGTTGATTATGACCTTTGTGGTTGTTTAGCCTTCATCCTTAGCTCACCAGTCCTCGCTTGAGTAGTTCACCAGGAGCCTGATCTACGGTCGCCACCTTAGCGTTAAAAGACCTATGGATCTCAACACCCTACTTTTCCATGCGAGAATGATGAGGTAAGGATGAACCTGTTATCCGACTACTCTTGATGTTTGTCCCTATCTAATTGTGGATACTGCAATCTGGCAATGACCTCTGCATGTGGATTATCTAGTGTCCTGGTAGGTTTTCTCTTTGCCTTAACTGATAGAACCCTCAACAATCACTCCATGACCTTTCCTTTTGGATCCTTGCATTATCTTACTGTTTTCTACGTTGTATTGGAGCTATGGAAATGGAAAAACGATTTGATTCTCTGTCTGCAATTTTTATTTGTATCCTGGAATGGAAAAACATTTTTGTGTTTTTCTTGTCTGCGTTTCCCCCCTTAGTTACTACAATAATTGCTTATTATTAATGAAAGGAAAAATGTAATTCCCTTATTGGGTGTTGTCACAGCGATTTGTTTATTATACAATGACAGAAAAGAAAAACGAAATCCCCTTCTAGTGTGATGGCACAACAAATTTCTTGTTATTTAATGATAGGAAAAATGAAATCCCCTTCTGGTGTGATGGTACAACAAATTTCTTGTTATTTAATGACATGAAAAATGAAATCCCTTTCTGTTGTGTCCCTGTACATGTTTTTCCCTTTTAAAATGAGACCGTGATAATTGATGAATTACCCACGTTTTTTTTCCATTCAAAACGTGGATGATATTGTGGTTAAATGATCATGTTTTTCCATTCAAAACATCTCTGAGACCATTTTTTAATTCTCATGATTTTACCATTCAAAACATGTGTGAGACCGTTGTTTAATCCTCAGGATTTTACCATTCAAAACATGTCTGAGATCGTTGTTTAAATGCTCACGTTTTTCCATTCAAAACCTGTCTAAGACCATTGTTTAATGCCCATTATTATTGCCTTTAAAAGCTGAATTTGATTTCTATTTAAATACCCATGATTTTTCCTTTAGAATGTTGTCAGAGCTTGTTGTAATTACCCACAAATTTTCCTTTAGAATGTTGCTAGATCTTGTTGTAATTACCCATGATTTTTGCCTTTAGAATGTTGACTGAGCTTGCTGGAATGACCACGAATTTACTAGAACCATTGCTACAGTTAATTGGCATGTTAATAGCAATGTTAAATGCTATATTAATTGCCTTACTAAATGCCAGAACAATTGCTACGACACTGTGAATGGTCAACATATTCCTACTTATTGATTAAATGTCGCAACGAGTTAAATGATTAAACAATTTTGTAAATTGCCTTGTTTTTGCACTATTAATCGTTATGTTAACCATCATATAAATTTCCTCTCTACTGTTATATTAATTGTTATGTTAATTAACATGATAATCGCCTTGTTAGTGCTATAATACTTGTTATGAAAATAGTCATGCAAACTACCCTGTTATTGCTCAATTAATTGATTATATTAATCATTATGTTAAATGCCTTGTTAACTGTTGTAATAAGTTGTTATGTAACAGATATGTAATTACCTTATTGATTTTCTACAACAATGTTATTAGCTGGCACTTTCCTCCTCAATGATAATAAACAACTAGTATTGGAAATATTGTATTCATGTTTGGACCAACTAATCTTGATGAGGTTTATGTTCAAGCGACATACAATGAAGTAAGGAAAATAGGTGTTGGTGTATCAGGGGAATCATCTTCAAGTAAAGAGGACACGAGGAAGTGGAATGAAAATAAGTCAAATTCCATGGAGATAAAGGAAGATAGGCCCTCTTGCAAGGATTGCAAGAAAGAGGGACATGATGAGGACCATCGTTGGTAGTTGCATCTCGAAAAGAGGCCAAAGTGGTTCAATGAAAAGAAAGGGAGGAAAACAGTTGCAGTGACAACACAACCCATAGACTTGGGATCAGATTTCGGTGACGAATCTAAGGTCTCATTGGTTGGTTTGACAGGTAAAATTGGTGAAGGAATTGATTGTAGAAGTAACTTGTTTCACATAAGGGTCATCATGAGAGACACTAAGGTTGATACATTAATCGATAATGGATCTCAATCAAACTTAATCTCAGAGGAATTGATTAAGAAATTGGAATTAAAAACACAGATACATCATAAGCCATACACACTTAAATGGATAAGCAACAATCATCAAATGCACATAATCAAACAATGCACAATAATTTTTTTTATTTCATCTAAGTATGTGGACAAGGTAACATGTGATGTAATGCCACTAAGTGAATTTGGAATTGTCTTAGGTAGTCCATACTTATATGATCGTAAATCAATCTTGTACAGGACAAAGAATAAATATCAATTAACCAAAGAAGGTCAAGAATATGTGGTTCATACTCATCATGTAAAGGAAAATAAAACTCTTCAAACAATGGAAAAATTAAAGAAGGCATTTCAAGCAAGAAAACCTATAATTGTTTCAAATCAAGTAATCGATCTTAAGAAAGAACATGAGTTGATTGTAGAATGAAAAATCAATCACAGTTTGCTTCAAGATAAGCTTATGTCGTGCAAATATTACAAACATATCAACTCATTTGCAATCGTATTTTTGATGCTATAATTAGTAATGTTGTCTACATGGATGATAGTGGCTTCAGTAAGATGTGATAGGGTTCAAATGGCTAACAATATGTTGGCAGTTGTTATGATTGTGTGATAGTTGACCTTGATGAGACAGGTGCACATGACAGAGTTCAAAGACAGGGATCAAGCCAAGTGGCCTATATCGAGCGTGATGACTCGTCAATAACCTTTTGAGGACCAAAAGGTCCTTTAGTGGGGAGGTGTGATCTAAAATTGAATCTAGGAGCTTGATGGGGCTAAAAAATGCCTAAAAATAAAAGTTCTCATAATGGATTCAAAATGGTCTTGTGCGTAGGACTCATCGATATGAACCCAATACAACTTGAACCAGTGCAAACGAATTCCATATTCTCAAGTTATGGTGATCTGTTCATTTTTCCAAACATGAAAATAAAATGTTAATTGTATAGTCCGTACAGTGCCACGTGGCAACTGAATGTAGAGGTTGTACGATCATATAACTTCCATGGCAGGCACAGTTGGAAATCTTACTGGCCATACAGATGTTGATGTGGACAAGACTAGTGGACCAACCGAGAGATGACATGTGTCACCACTGCAAGGGTGACATGTGGCACATCCGTATGGTGACACATGGCATGCCCGTACAATGACACATGGAAGGGTACTATGCTGGTAGGGAAGGTAGGTGGCAGAGTTGGTCCAATCAGTTCTTGACATGTGGCATGTTCGTGCGGCTAACATGGCACATCCGTACGACACATGGCACATTCATACAATGACACATGGTAGGGTACAATCAGCTGACAGGGAATATGATGTGGCAGAGCTGGTCCAATCGACATTCAACATGTCTCATGTTTCTGGAAAGTGGTGTGGTGCCACATGACCTAGATGTGGTCTACCACATGGAATCCTTTGATTGGTTCATGGCTTGCAAAATTTTGTGGACCTTACTATATTCGACTCCTTGACCTCTCGTATGGGTGTGTGACTTGGCAGGGTCATCTTGGCCAACCTACCCACACCTTGGTTCTTAACCTAATGTGTAACCATTTATTTAAGTTTTCTTGTGGTATATGCGGGCGAAGGTAAGGGGTTGGGGCCTAGCCCCAACCTTGGGTCACGAGTCTAGTCATATGCCCAAATGTTATGGATAACGTGCAGTTATTACGTGGATAGTGCCTGATCCTACTAGCCCTTAAGTCTAGCCACCTGTCACCATATGATTCAGAGTCTAACCACCAAGAGGTCTTATCATCGAGGGGGCTTATCCCATCCAATCGAGCCCAAGTCCTATTGTGAAACACCATGCGACAATAGATTGCAGGAAAGGGGCGAGTGCATAGCCCCTAGGGGGTTGACGCTTTGCCACATGTAGCCATATGACCATGTATTAAGTGCATGTTCTAGGCCAGAGGGGCTTAGCCCTTAATTTGTGCAAAAAATGCATTTTTTACTTTATATTAGTGATTTTATTTGTTTTTACTAGCATAATTGAGAGATTTTGGTCATTATTAGGAGATATTGGGCCCTTTTTGAGGCTAGATATTGGGGGGAAGTTGGGAGATGGTTACCAACTTAATATCTCTATAAACCAAGCCTTCTTGAGGCCATAGGAGGATATTCATAGTAGGTTTATGCTGAAGATTTTCCAAGCCAAAACCATTTTTATGTAGGGAAGTTGTTGAGGAGCACACCTTTGCAGGCCATTTCTGGGAGCTCCCTTCATCCAATTTGAGTGTTGTTTCTTTTGTTGGGTTCTAGAGATCTGGTAGAACAAGACTAGATCCATTTTGCAACCTTTTGGCACTATTGTGATGTACTTATTGACCTTTGAACATAAATAATAAAGCCTCACCCATTGAGACAAAGGCCCGGAGATGTAGGGAAGATTGTCAAACTATGTTATCACATTGTTTTTATGGTTTTCTATTGTCTTATGCTTCATTTCAGTTCTGTACATGTTCTTATGGATGCTATATTTCTTCTATAACTTCTTCCTCTTTCTTTAAGATTCCTAATTGGTTAATCAATACATGCTTAATAACTCAACCATAGTCGTGTAAAAGATCTTTTCAGATAAATTGAATTTCCCAAGTCTTATATTGTGTTTATTTGTAGATGGTGTGATTGTGTTTTACTATTCTCTATTTTCCGCATTTTATCTATTTCATGCACAAGAAGAAAAATAAGTAACTAAATATTCTAAAAGTTTAAAGAAAAAACAACCTTAACAATAAAGATTTTAATTATTTATCAAATCTATGACAAATTGTCCAATAAAATACCCAATACAATTTATAGATCACTACCCAAAAAGGGAAATATAAATTTGAATAATACAATTTATAGATCACTACCCAAAAAAAAAAAAAGGAAATATAAATTTGAATACTATTCCATTTTAGAATAAAAATAACAACCCTTGAATCACACTTCCTTCATAAAGTGGAACCTTTAAAGAATATTTTAGATTTTTCTATTCATACCTTCATTTCGGAAATCTTTGAAAAATGGACGAGATATTCATATTACCTAAAAATTATATTTTAAAAGTTTTCTCACAAATTTGTGATTTTCAAATATTTTAAAAGTTTTCTTTGTGATTTTCAAAGGATTAATAAAAAATATTTTGACATTAAAAGGAATCTCCATTGTTTTTCCGTAACTTTTCACTCTAAGTTCTATTTTGAATGTTCTTAGGATAATTGGAAATACTTTAACTATATATACAACTTTTCTTTATACACATTTCATGATTGTTATCATATGGTTTCATAGATATATATCAAATTATTCCTTTTTGTTCTTTTGCTAATATGAAAGAATGTCTTTGTAATAGTCAAAAGTGGATCACATAAACATTGTAATAATCAAAAGCGGATCACATAAACATTGTATGGCTCTTCAATATATTTCTAGCCATATATATATATTATTGGAATATGGGAGAAAAGTTATGGAAAAATTATTAAATTATTGTTTTTGTGTTTTGGAAAAATTATTGAATTATTGTTTTATCATGAATTTTGTTTTCTAAAAATTGAAATAAATCCATGTAAAACCACTATTGAATTATATATAAAAAAATGTACATACCTAAGATTTGTTTCTAATGTTTTTGTTTTAAATATCTACCAAAATGGAGTTTGTGGTAAATTATGATAAATCATAATTAAGATAAACATTCTATTGTTATTAGAGTGGAAGGGAAAATATAAAAGAGGAGGCCACTACATTAATAAGGATCTTACTCATTGTGTTTTTTTTATGTACATAAGTTAATTAGGTTACATTCATTAGGGTTTATAAAAAAATTAATAAAGGAAATTAAGTTAACATGTGTTAAATTTCATTTGGTGTATTAATTAATATAAGCGATAGAAATGAAGTATAAAAGAAATGGAAAATAATTATTGAAAATAATGTTTTTGTAGGTTTTAAATATAATTGGGTAGGTTTTAAATACAATTGGGATAAATATGAGAGTTGTGATAGGACTTCAAGAAACTGTTCCACCTCTTAAATGAATGTACACATCCAACTGAACCTCCTTGTAAAAGGAATCGATACCCAATCTCCAAAACAATGAAATATGTAACACTAAATCCACCATAGATATTAGACAAAATCCCACAATGGAATATGGAATATTAACATTATCAAGGAATAATATGGAATATTCATCAATATTCATGGAACATATCATCACAAAATCACTATTCAACAATATATTATATGATACCAACAACTACTACAAATTGGAAAAGTTGCAAGAACAATACATGGAATCAAAGGAAATAAAACTATGCCACAAGCAACCATCAAGGATTCTGACAAAATAGAATTAACTTTGGATGGATAGATTATAATTAATGGAAAGAAGAAATTAGGAAAATAAAAAAGTCATACTACTTGGTTTCATCACATGCAAATCCTTTAACTAAAAATATTTGACAACAAATATTTTGAAGGATGATACTATGGTATGACCTCAAAGGGGAATATATGGGTTTAAGTGCATTTGATATGACCAAAAGGGGGTAGTATATGGGGTTAAAGTCATATGATATGGCCTAAAGGGAAAGATATTTGGAGTTAAATTTAGATGTAATGGGTAAATGTATATGTGATAGCGACAAACCTAATAATAAAGGGGCCAACTATTGAATCTGTGAATAGGTATATATAGTTATAATGTCATGTATAGATATATTAACTAATCATCACTTCTCTAAATTGTGTCACAATGAATTCATTCGAGTCGCTCCTTGGCAGATTTCATGCCCAAGGTGACCCCAACTCACCCAATATATGACTAGATCTCGTCTTCAAGTGTGTCTAACATCCTTCTTTTGTGATATTCTATAGTTTGATTCCTAGTGAGAGGGAACATGCTTGGGACTGGTTCCCCAAGTCTTATAGTAAGCCTCTCAAAGATGTATTTCAGAATTCTAAAATCCTTCTAAATTATAGGAATTTTCGAGAGAAGTAGGGAGAGGTGAATGAAATTGACAGTTCAATGACCTGTAGGGACCACGACAAGGATGAAGGGACCGAAGAGAAGATAGTCTATCTATATTCCTCTTTATAAATGGTTCATAAAGTAAGGGGATGTTTTTGTTGAAGAAGGGAATGGTTGATGAGAAGTCCATAATGGAGTTTCCAAAATGTAGAAAGTGAACATATTCACACGTCCACACACAACATAAGAGTAGTGGTGGGAAATCGTGTTATAAAAAATACTAGTAATGAGGATGGAAAATGATTGGATTCACAACTTTATTTCAGGGAAAAAAATATAAATCTGAATAGGGGAAGAAAAGATGAGTAAAAGAGGAGGGAGAAAGTCCTCTATATTAATAAGGGTTTTATTCTTACATAGTTATGTAGGGTAAGATGAGAATTTTGTAGGTGTTCAAGCTTCATGGGTTTAATATGAGATTTGTGGCAGGCCTTTGAGAGAGTTTCCCACCTTATAAATGATAATTCATCAACAAATAAATTTTCCAATAAAGAACACTTTAATTGATCTCCAATAAAAATTCATAAAATAATTATATCTACCGCATATAATTATATAAAAAAATGAAATAAATGGATACCCTAGTTCCCTTAAAAGAGTTTTATACTTTACTTTCCTCTATTTTGTTGGAATATCCCATGAGGTTGCAAGGTTGAATCATACAAGGAATCTGGGAATCAACCTTTTGAGATGCCCTAGGATGAGCCAACAAGATTACATTAATAGAGACACAATAATAACAAAATATCCATGTTGAGGTGTTAGAGGAGAAAAATGTAAGAAACCTAAGATCTCATTAAGTGAATTGGGAGGATAGACTAATTCAATTCCCTTGTGAGTGTGTTCCTACAAGATA
>SNQJ01S0050693.1:17513-63974 GCA_010110895.2 Picea sitchensis | reverse complement strand
TATATTATAACATTGTTATACTATAACTATGTTATATATTATAACATTGTTATACTATAACTATGTTATAATATAACATAGTTATACTATAACTATGTTATCTTATAACATTGTTATACTATATAACATAGTTATACTATAACTATGTTATAGTATAACATAGTTATATTATAACTATGTTATATTATAACTATGTTATATTATAACATAGTTGGAGTATAACATTTTTACATTATTCACATATTATATAAAAAAATAAAAATTAATAAATTTTTAGCTTAGGTAAATTTTATGTTTTTGTTAATTTTATTTATTTTAGATGTTTTTTTTTTTTTTAATTTTATTGAATTTTGATTTTTTTTAGTTTTTTTTTAATAATTTTTTTTTTCTTTTTTTAAGTTTGAAGGGATTTTTGGCTCTTATTAAAAAAAAATAAAACGTATTTTTATTTTTAAAATTATTGTTTTTCGGGGAGATTTTAATTTTTTTTCATTTCTTTCTAATATTTCTTAGTTTTTCACAATTTTGTTAGCTCATAAAATTTCTTGGCTCATATGTTTTGAATATGGTCAATATAACAATACTAATTAAGACATTATTTATGTTTCATTCAATGTAACTTGTATTTACTGTTTTATTATTAAAAGTAAAAAATTATTAAAAAGTGACGTTGAATTTTTAAAGTATATTGTGATATTTATGGCATTATGTATACCTTGTGCTTTGCGTGATAATAACATTTAAAAAGTAAACATTTAAGGGTTTCTTTTATGATTTGGTTTATAGTAATTATGAGTTCTTTTACCACATTATAAAAATGTGTCATTTTCATAACCAATTTTGAAATGTGTGCTACCGGTAACAGTACTTTTCAATTTGATGGTTGACTTTGAGGTTTTTGTTTTAATGGTACCAAGTGATAAAAATATGATTTAAAATGATCTCAAAATTTAAAGTTTTGAAAAGAAAAAAAAAAAAAAAAAACGTCTTATTTGTTTTTAGGTGTTGATTTTAAGGTTTTTCGGAGCTATTGTCTAAGTTTTGAAGCCCATGTTTGAAAAATGTTGTAATTTTCACCTCATTATAAAAAATGGTGCTACCGGTAGCACCACTTTTTGATTTGGGAGTTGATTTTGATGTTTTTAATCCAAAAATATGGGTTTTTTGGGCCAGAGTTCTCGTTTTGAGGTCACAGTTATCATTAAGTTAGTAACTATGTTACAAGTGGTCAAATGGATGGGCAAACTAAATTTTTCAACAAGTGTTTGGAAATATATTTGAGGTGTGTTGCATCTAGGAGGCCAAATTAGTGGGATCAATGGTTACCCCTATTTGAATGGTGGTACAACACATACTACAATACAACTACTTGCATGACTCCTTTTAAAGTAGTGTATGGAAAAAATCCTCCTTCACTTCTCCTATACATGACTAGTGTCTCAAAGGTTCAAGTGGTTGACAGGCTATTCTTTCTTCCCTGAAAGAGAATTTGGTAATGGATCAGAATCACATGAAGAAACAAGCAGATCAAGGTCATTCTAAACATCAATTTGTTGAAGGGGACCAAATGTTTCTTTGATTGCAACCTTATAACCAAACTTCACTCAAGGTTGAACATTGTCAGAAAATTGCGCCCAAATTTTATGGTCCTTATACAGTTCTCAAGTGCGTGGGACCAGTCTCCTACTAGTCAAATTTTCCCAGTCATTCTAATCTCCATCATGTTTTTTATATCTCATGCTTAAAGAAGGTGATTGGAACTAAGTTCCAAACTCAAACTAGTTTGCATAAGTTGGATGAAGAAGGATCCATCTGGTTGTGGCCACAAGCAGTATTGGATCAACGTGAGCATTGTCTCTATCAACACAACATCACAGAAGCGTTAATAGAGTGGAAATATATAACTCCAGCAAATGCCACCTCGGAGCCAACTACCATTCTACAACAATTTCCTCATCTCAATACTTGAGGATAAGGTTGTTTTTAAGGGGGATGGAATATCAGGGACCTAATCTCCTAACCCCTCACATAGGTAAAATAATATTTTTTCCATGTATCAAAGGAAAACATTAATAAGGTCTAGTAATAAGGAAGCATAAGTCAAATGTTATAATATCTAATAGAAGCTTCCACTTCTAGAATATCTTCCTATAGATTGTTCTTGTGGTAGATATATTTAGTATTAATATGAGTCGAAGGCATGAGAAGTTTTGTCTTGAGAATTTTTTTAATAGAGAATTTCTCTGTTGGAGGTTGTCCACTCGAAGAGGAAAGTGAACATTGTTTCCTATAAATAAAGGTATTATTTTAGTGTTGTGGTTTCATATATTGTGTTGTTATGCTATTATTATTTGAAGTATTTCTATTTTCTCTTATTATAATATATCTAGTACCTAACATATTATACCTTGGTAGTTGAAAAGAAGACTACCTTTTGTTTCTTCCATGACCATACCAAAGATCTAGTCTTGTAGCAAAATAAATACCCGGAAGTGGATTTATGATCATCAACATTGTCATCCCAATAAGAGTCAATGAAGTTGTCTAGCGAATCTGAACTACAATAATATTTAATACCAAAATGAGTGGCACCCTTTATATAAGGAACATTTTTTTTGAATGATTTCCAGTGACTTTGTCTCGGATCCTACATAAACCAAGAAAAGACACTAATAGTAAAGGATATATCAGGTCGACTATGAGTAAGATAAATAGTATTGCCAACCAATTTTTGATAAAGTGTAGCATCAACAATGGGTGTTTAAAATGATTTATTAAGCTTCATTCTAGACTAAAAGGGAGTGGTATAAGGCTTGCAATAAACCATATTAAAACATGTCAATAAATTAATTACATCTTTAGACTAAGAAATCAAAAAAACCATTACAGACTGGTAATACTTGAAGACCCAAAAAATAATGCAAAGTGTTAAGATCTGTCATATCAAAGGATTCAACAATTTTTTTCCTCAATATAAAGATGACAACATTTGTCGTAATGAATAAGTCATTGACATATATTACAAAAATTATAGTCTCTCCATTGGAGTGGATAACTTGGAAGTCGTGATCAGATTCACATCATTTGAAACCAATGAAAAGAAAGAAACTGTCAATATTAGCATACCAGGCTCGAGGAGCCTACCTCAAACCATAAATTGACTTCCTGAGTTAAGATACCAAATTTGAATCCATTAAAAAACTAGATGGCCATTTCATGTAAATTTATTCAAATAGGTGTTCGTGAAGGAAAACACTCTTCACATCCATCTGATGGATTTTCCATCAAAAATGAGCAGCAAGGGAAAGAATCAGTCGAACAAAGTTCATCTTTGCAGCATGGGAAAAGGTTTCAGTGTATTCGATTCCTTCTTGTTGATAAAATCCCTTCATGATGAGGCATGATTTATGACACTCAACAACACCTTTGGAGGTAAATTTGGTCCAGAAAACCCATCAACACTTCACAATGTTATTTCCTTGTGCTCAGGGAGCCAAGTCCTAGGTTTGATTCTTTAACAAAGAATCAATTTCGGTCTTCATTTCCTACTCCCATTCAAGTTGAACTTTAGGATCTAAGTAGGTAAAAGGTTAGAGGTTTCAAGGAAACAATGACATATGACTTATGACTTCGAATTTGACATCGACATAAGGCATCTCGAGTATTATCTCCAATAAATTCAATTATCTTGGCATCCCATTAGGGTAGACAAGAAACAGGTGAACCACAATTCACTTCATCAGGTTGATTAGAGGTTGGAGGGTATTCAACCAACAAACTAGTTGAAATAGAGGACGTCCGACTAGTTGACTCAGAGGTCGACGATCGAGTCCAAATAGGAAAAAAATCAACGAACCAATGGAAGGACTCAAGACTTGAATCAGAGAAGAAGTTTTAGAGACAATATTAAATGGATAATCATGTAGCAATCCATAGGAGGAATTCCACAACTTAAATCGATAATACTTCTCATCAAATGAAACACTACTTTAGACAGTAATTAGTCATTTGAAAAGATCAAACAATCGATACGATTTTGACTCTTCGGAGTAGCCCATCATGATGCAAGCATGAATATTTGCATCCAACTTATTTTTATAATCATAAGGAATGTGTTCCCAAGAAACAAATAGAAACACAAGGAGGTGGCTTCTTGAAGGCTTCTTCCCATAACATCGTTCGATTGGAGACATGGAAGGAACAACTCAAGTCAGGATGGGATTGAGAAGATAATTTTCACAGTATACTACTTCAATCGAGACGTGAGGAGGGAGGTCTTTAGACTGCAGAATACATCTAGCGATTTATACTAACATCTAATTCTTGCATTCTGCAACTTCATTCTATTATGTTGTGTGAGGAACCGATCATTCCCAGTCAATACAAGATCAAAGTAGGGATTCTTCAAAAGGAAGATTGATATACTCACCCCAATTTTTTTATCTCAAGCACTTGGTGGGTCAACAACATTGATTTTCAACAAAGGCCTATAATTATTTAAACTTCCCAAAGACAATATTTGTATTCTTCAAGAAAAATACCCATGTGAGATGAGAGAAATCATCAATGAAAGTGAAAATGTAGCTTTCACCTTCTAGTGAAGGGAAGTTGATACATAATACATCACGGTGAACTAGTTATAGTAGGTTCTATGCTTTCCATGCTTTTACATAGTTGAATGGTGCATGATTATTATTCCCAAGCACACAACCATTACATATTCCTTCAAGGGGAACACACTCAAAAAACAGGAAACCATCGTCTAAGTTGTCAGTGCCTATAGACTTCATTAATTCAGATTCCTCACTTGTTCATGCAAAATTTGAATTCTCTCATCTGTGTGAGAAATAAGTTTGGTCATTTCAAATTTCAGTCGATTCAAGTCATGAAATGTGTACAAGTTGTTTGTCAGGTTGAGATTCCCATCAAGGACAATCAAATTCCCTCTCTTCAAATCCAAAAAATAGAACTGATCGGTATGAAATTCTATAATATTATATGTTTGAGTCAACTGAGTGACATAAAGTAGATTATCATTGATATTTATCATGTGATATATGTAAACAATGTTCCCATGTCGAAAATATACATCACCCTCACAAGCAACATCTACAGAAAAATCAGTAGCAACATAGATTTTATTCTCCTTATATTTATTCAGTCTCATGAATAAAGTGGCATCTTTGGCCATATGATGAGTGCACAAGGAGTCGACAACCCATTCATTATGTGTATTATGATACAATAATGATTGATAATTTTTGACTTGGAAGGTGAAATTATCAACGGGTCGGCGAACATCGAACACATCTCCTTCAAGTCGTTTAACCTTTTCCTCTAAATCATATTTCGTATTGAATCATTTATTCTTAACATGTCTAGTCTTTACACAATATTGGCATGTTATATCTAGGGTTCTTGATCATGGTATGTATTTTTCTGTGAAAAATCATTAGATTGCACTATATTCCTAGAATCAATCTTTCCCTTACCCTTGAGCAAGTGGGCCTGGTGTGTACCACCAATATTTCCTTATTCAAGCAATTTGTTTTGATTAGTAATGAAAAGTTCAAAAAATACTTCAAAGGAGTATTCCTTACCATCTTCCTTGTATGCTTTCTAGTTGGTGCATAAACTTGACACGAACATGTTGAATGGTGTTCTCAAATTCATCAGGACCAACTTGACAATTTTTCCATCCTTCGTCTTGTGTTTCTCTCTGCATTCACCCAATTTAAATTGGAGTTCCTTGACACATGAGAAATAACCCTCCATTCTCTCAAAGGAATGAGGATTGAAAGAGATAAACTCTTTATCCAAAATGCATGACGTGTCTCTCATCGAATGGATTGAAGAAGGTATTCAGCTTCTTCCACACCAAATGAGGGTAGTCGATTTCACAAAGGTGAAATAATATCTCCCATGAGATGTAGGTATTGATGACCTTGAAAAACACATCCTTCTTCCCATCAACAACAAAATTCGCATGAGCATGTGTTGGATTCAGAATCACAAGATTTGTATATTTCCATAGTCCCTTACTCTTCAATAGGGTTTCCATATCTGGAGCCCATATTGCACAATTTGATTTGTTTATAATAATAGGATCAATATTCGAAGCCATATTCTATATCTAGACATAATATTTTCATTCAATAGGTTCTAATCAGCAAACCACCAATCGAGAGACGATCAAATACTATATCTGACCCAATAAGGTTTTTCGATAATAGTTTGAGGTTTAAACCATCCACTCTAATACCATGTTGGGGATAATGTGGAACATGACATGAAATAGAGAACACAATACTGCAGATAATCAAAGAAGGGAAAAATTTTCAAAGAACAAAGGTGGTGTCTAAAGACACCTTTACAGTACTTAAGCATACAACACTATCATTAGAAAATCACAGTGCATATTTCACATGTTTATTTGCATGATCTGTTGCACAATATCAATTCACATTAATTGTGTTGATAGTGACCCATTGGGTCTTATTTTATAGTCTTAAGATCTAACTAAATTACATAAAATCCATAATATATTTCCCAAACATAACTGTCAACGATTAGAGTTGAATCCAAAAAAAACACTTTGTCGATTCAACTCAATAAGACTCAATCTGAATGACTATCCGTACAAATCCTAGTCAATTATTGGACTGGTCAATCCATCTCCTAACTATCTTCGACTGTTGGTGAACTATCTTATTGACAGGAACGTCGACTATCCGACCGATAGGTGTGGTGTGTTGGTCAATCACTTGACCAATTGCATCCAAATGAAGGTTGACCTCTTGAATGATTGAACCTAGGAGATGTGTGATGAGCCATCAATGCTTGATGTCCTAATGAATGGAAATACACCATTAAATCCATATTTGAATTGATATTTAATATTAAGAAAGGGAAGAGATTGTAAATTTTTGGAGCAATATATTTTGGGGTGTAGCATAAAAAACGAGGAAGATAGCTAAGAAATGGACCAAAGGAATTTGTACACGTTAGAGAATGAGGAGAAAGCAATGTTTATGAAGGAAAAGGAAGCAATGCATCAAGAATTAAGAAGAAGAAGCGCATAGTCAAAGCAAGGAACGAAGCCCAACCATGTGAAGAAAGTTATTATGTGGACAAGCCTAATCCACTTAGGGTTAGGGTTTTGGTAGTCAATGTAATGGGTTTTTATCGACCTTTTATAGTATAAATATGATGTATGAGGTAGATAGAAAGTATAAATTGATCAAAAACTTTTTATGAAAAGAAGTACCTTGGAGAACCTTTTTGAGTCATGAGTCTTTCATATGTTTTGAGTTGAAGTATCAGGCTTTGCTAAATAGATGAGGAGATAATGGAGAGCTAGATGGAGTGTAACTGAGGGTCAGGTTGCAAGATGTGGAGCTTGGTGCGATGTTGGTCGGCCTCGACATTTCTATACTCTTGATGTATTGTGGGTAGCGCATAAATTCTGATGAAGAATAATAAATAAGAAGATGATAGTTGTGAACATAGCCAAGGGAGGTGAATCATGGTAAAACATGGTGCTTTTATGTGTTTTTTTATCTTATATTTTATTTTTAGATGCTTTGTGATGAATAAATGGATAACTGAAAAAGACGTTAGAGTTCATTTACAGCGTGCAATAGAATAGTATGATATTTTCTGCAGAATGAATGAATATGATGGTAGAATAGTAGATATTATATATCTGGAGAAAAAGAAGAATGAATTCCTGACATCCCCATGAATCCATCCCTTCCATGACTACAAAAATTTCAGTCTTGCAGTCACCCATAAGAAATCTCGAGTGAGATTGCGTTGTACAGTTTGTGCGCAATGTTTCCTTTTGGTTTACGAGAGGGGTCGATGGTTTCTAGGGTTGTTTTGGAGAACTAAGGTAGATCCCAAGTCAACCCATACATCAAAAAAATGGTTCTATTTCCCGATGGAACTCAAAATAATAGGATGGAAGGGATTTGATGAGAATGTTAGTGAAGAAAATTTAGTGGAAAAAATGGATGCCTATGGCATGGAATCCTACTAAGCAGGTGATCCCGGATCTTTTTCATTAGGTGACTTATTAAATAATCATATTAAATGAGCATTAACTAAATTACACCATAAAGAGGGAAAAACTCAAAAGGAAAGAGACATAAGAATGCAATATGAACACAAAAACTTGATAACAGAGTTCATCCCTAGTGGACTACATCTCTGGGTCCTGCTCTCAAATGGGTAGGTCTTTTTATTAACTTCACAAAAGACTTGGGAAAAATACATAAGTATACCTCATTATGTAGTTAAGATACATAATATTTTCTCAGATTAGAAAACTAACATCACCATTGCGTTCGTGCAGTCGTATTACCTAAAAATGATTGTCTCCATGCATCAATCTAAGTCTGACACTTTCAATCCCAAGAGACACCCCTGCCTCGATTTTTGTGCCCTTCCTATGCAATAAATGATTGAGAAAAATATAAAAATGCATGCCCCTGTCTTGAAAAATCAGCCAAAATCCATACGGGCGTTCTTGGTTCTCCTCTTCCATCCACTGGCGAAAAGCCTATTCTTATAAACAAATTCGGCGGTTATGCATTGATGAAGGTGCTTGACGTGCTGGCAGGTGGAGCTATTTTAAGACCGTTTGTTAGGCGGAGTTCCCAGGATTTAATCCCGTAGACTCCCCTTTTAGTGTGTTTGTTTTAAAACAAAAAACTGAACTTGCGCTAAATTTGAACGATCACTTGGCGAATGGCTAAAACTGGCGGGCATGTTCGTAAAATGATAGACAATTGCTAAAATAACAGTTGGTTGCTAGAATGGTGGACAGCTGGTAGAATATGCCATATGTGGCAGATTTTTGGAATGGGGTCATGTGGTTTAACATATAACCAAGTGTTGGCCAAAGGCCTAACCCTTTTCTTCTGCCCATACAAAACATTATTAAACAAATAGTATCTGTTTCATTCTATAAACAAGAACCATATATTGGTATGTTGGCTAGTACAGAGGTTGTAATTCCTTTGGGATAAGGATGTTAGGAGATTGACTCCCATCGACTCCAATATTTTTTAATGAACTAGACCATAAGAGGCCAATGGGGGTTTGCCACGTGGAAACCTCTCATTGGTTGACCTCTTCCATGTGTCAATTGGAGAATGGAACACTAAATATGCCATGTGGACCTATAATAACCTGCCACGTATACTTGGAACCTTATACCACATCTCCATGTATGGGTGTGCCATGTGTCACCTTGACCTTTTGACATTTTAACCAAGTTTGACCTAAAATTTGACCGCTTATAACTTTCAATCCGTAACTTTGTTTGACAAGTTATTTGCACCATTAGAAAGATTGCGGTGCAGTCTTCGTGACCATGCCATTTTAAGTGAGTTTTGAGAACTATGAAGATTTTCCCTTTCTATGTTTTATGAAGCCATTTTGAGTGTGCATTCTCAGTTGCTCTTAGCCTTCTCTGGATCCTTTTTGGATCATGCCTTCCCACTGAAAGATTTTTGGACCACCAAAATATTTCATCAATCATCTAGTAAGTGAGTTAAGAGTCCACTCAATGTTTCCTTCCCAATACACTCTGCTTTGCTTGGATGTGTGTCCTTTAAGCCTACTCGAATATAATCAACATCAACCCTGCATGAAGTCCTTGTCCTTCTGTCTAGGATGATATCTTCGTGTAACTCATCCAAGTACTTAGGTGAAAACTCATCAACTGAAGGTATTGAAACTTCCTCATCCTGATCCATGATCATGGGAGGCTCAAACAGTTTCTCCTTCTCTACGTTCACACCTGAGTAAATCTGCATATATTGTGGAAGTTCTAAATGAAAAACATTAGTGACGCTTTTCTCCAAGATAGTGAAGGGTCCATATCAGATGGGCTTGAGTTTCTTTCCTTCACACTTCAATCGTTCATTGTTGATGTGAAGCCATACCTAGTTTCCAACTTGGAACTGATGATCAACCCTGTGCTTGCCATGTCAAGCTTTATACTGTGCTTGACTCTTCTCAAACTGTTCCCTAACTACCTGGCATATCTGTTGAATCCTTTGTATGAACTTGCAGGATCTTTCCTCTATTTTTTCTCTATTCATGTCATCATCTCTCACATACATCAAGTCCAAAGTAACATTTGGTAGGTACCCAAAACACGTCTCAAAAGGTAAAATCTGAGTGGAATAATGTAAAGCTCGATTATAAGCATGTTGTAGATAGGGTATCTATTCATCCCATAACTTAGGATGCTTTCTGCAGTAGCCTCGAAGAAAAAGTACTACTGTTCTATTTACCACCTATGTATGTCTGTTGGTTTGTGGATGAAAAGCAGTGCTCCTCTTCAAATTGGTGTCCATCATTCTCCACAAGCTAGTCAAAAAGTCCCCAAGGAATCAAGTATCTCGATCTGAGACAATGGATGTGGGTAACCCAAAGTGATCTGGATGGATCTCAGTGGCCATCCACCTCTTCCAATGAATCACCATTTTGATTCTGTGGTTTTGATAAACCATGATATTCACCCTTTTGATGGGGAATGGAATGTAATGTCATCTTCATTTGTTAATTGCAGGCATCATTTAATGATTTCCTAGTGGTCTTATGTACATTCCTATAGCATAGTGTTAATGCATTGGATCCCATTAAAACTCCACAATTAAGTGCGCTTGGGCTAGAGTATTATGGGGATGGGTGACCACCTGGGAAGTCCTACTATTTTGCATGCCTATGTCATTTTATAAACTTAGTCTGATGTATCTCACATGCATCATGGGAATTGATCACGTCTCACTCTCTCAAATATAATTGAGGTGAAGGAGGCCCTTTAAGGATGTAATGGAGTGTGATGTAAATCTTCTTGTGAATGAAGCATAGCCAACATCTCTTTCTTTTTAGAGATAAGCTAATGCATTTTTCTAGTTTTTGTTCTACAATGTTTTTTTATCTTATTCAGTAATAGAAGTTGGGTTTCATTGTATTTATGTGTTCTCTACTATATTTTTGTGTATATCACTATTATATCTTGGTTATATTTCTTCCTTCATGTCGTTCTCAAAATCATCTATATCACTGGTATCAGAGCAGTCTGCTCCTTGTGATTTCTCAAAGCAGGTCCCCAATGAGGTCAAGGTATAGAGATTTACATCTCAAGCTAGTTTCTCTTGAGGAAAACCAGTGTCGCTAGCCCAAGCGACCTTCCATGTTAGAAGAAAAGAGACATGAGAGAGTAGGAGATCCTTTCAAGATGTTGCTTGAGTAATTCCTCATGCGACAAAGGAATGATATGATGGACAACTTCTCTCAGATCCTTCGAAGACTACCGATGGTGGCAACAGAGGCATCTTGAACAAGAAACCATTTTGCAAGAACAACACCCTTCAAGGTACAATTCAATTTTGATATCCCCTTATTTGAAGGCCAGATAGATGCAGATGCTCTAGAAAAATGGTTGAATCTGCTAGACAGTTATTACTCTGTCCAAAAATTATCTGACAGTGAAAAGATCACCTTCGCGCTCCTTAAAGACCTTCCCCATTTCAGATCTTGGTGGGAAGGTTCCTGGGAGAGATACACCGTGGATGAATCTAAACTATTTTGGAGAGAAGCCACTTGGACAGCCTTTGTATATGCTTTAAAGGAGGAGTTCTACCTTGTCATAAACTATGATGAACAATACATGAGATGGACAACTCTGCGTTAGAAACAAGACCAGATGGTGTTGGAGTACACCAAAATATTTCATACCTTTCACTCAAAGATAGGTATCAAAGACTCTAAGTGACAGCTAGTTTTGAAGTACTGCAGTGGTCTACACAGGTACATCCAAACAAAAGATTTATTGGACATCTCCTCACTGGGAGTTGCTTATTGATATGCAGTCAAAATTGAGTAGAAATTCAATCAACAAATTAAGTGGGAGAAGCATGGATAGAGAAAGGAAGGCCAACCTCAACAGATCTAGTCCCAGATGTAGGAAAAGAAGGGTAACAGGAAGTCGAAGAAAGAAAATGGAAAGTGGTGTGAGTTCCACAACATCCCTTGGCACAACACTGATGAATGTCTCTCAATACAGTCACTGGTGGTTGAGCTCAAAGACAACGAGTCAAACCCCGACTTGGACCCTGATTCAAAAAATAATAAAAGGAGAGAGATCATTGATGTAGAACCCACTTCTACTGTCGCAACTGCAACAATCCAACCAGAAGAGGATCCTGAGGAGGGGGAGTGACTCTTCCATTCACAGATGTGGGTGAAGGGGACCCCACTGCATTTTATTGTTGATAGAGGCATCCAAAACAACATCATCTCAACAGAGGTGGTCAAGTAGTTGGATTTTCCAACAACACCACACCTGCAACCATACAACATCGGGTGGCTTCACCAGGGTCAATATCTTCGTGTCAACCAATAGTGTCACCTATCCTACAGAATCAATCCCTTCAAGAATGAGGTATTGTGTGATGTTTCCCCACTGGAAGTATGCGATGTTCTATTAGACCAACCATATATGTGGAGGCACCATGCTATTTATGAGTCTCGACCCCGTAGCATCATTGTTACTCTGGGTGGTCAGCTATACCAGATACCAGAGGTAGTTTCAAATATTTCCCCTACAAAATAATGCCACAAAGTAATATCTCATACTGCAAATTTTATCCTCTTCACAATCAGATCAGAAGGTGAACATAAGGACACTGCAACCACTGCAGCCTCAACCCAATAACTTTCTATCCAACAGAAGAAGATCAACAAGATTGTAGATGAGTACCAATATGTTCTTGTTGCATTTATGGGGGTGCCTCCACACTTCCCACTCAAGCAAAGTTATAACATAAACATTCATACTATTCATGTTGCATCTTCACGACAGAGTCCTCCCACACTCAGGTAGATCATGGAGCTAGACTGGTTGAACAAATCCAACCCCTCCAGCAGTAGGTTCATGACATCCTTCAACAATCTAAGCATGATAGATTCTTCAGCAAGGCAAGAAATGCACCGAGCTTCAAATTTAGCAGAAGTCTCCCCATCTCGCAAGAAAAATTGATGCAATGGAGACCATTGCTTCCTAAGGGGGGAGGAATGATCCAGATGGATCTCAATGGCCACCCACCACTTCCACTAAATAACCATTTTGAGCCTGTGGCTTTGATAAAGCATGATATTCACCCTTCTGATGAATAATGAAATGTAATGTCATCTTCATTTGTTAATTACATGCATCATTTAATGATTTCCTAGTGGTCTTATGTACATTCCTATAGCATAGCGTTAATGCACCGGATCCCATTAGAAATCCCCAGTTAAGCGCGCTTAGACTAGAGTAGTACTCGGATGGGTGAATACTTGGGAAGTCATACTATTTTACATGCCTATGGAATTTTATAAACTTAGTCTGATTTATCCCACAATGTTTAAAAATAAAGAAATGGCATCGAAACCACGTATCGCTTGTGCGATTGAATCGAACACTTCCGCCAGAAGTAGAATCTATCAGTGATAGTCACACAATAAACTTTCCTATCTCTTTATGGATGCAACTGTTTCCTTGAGTTGTTAAAGCACTCAGACATGGTAACCAAACTTCTATAGAAGGCGTCAAGTGCAGACAAAGAGGGTGACCTGTAATAACTGATGGGTTCCCTTGCACATTCATGAGAGACCCTTCATTAGTTTTTAATCTACTTACATTCTAAACAATAAATTAGTGTAGAAAGGAAAACAAATAAAACATAGGCATAGTTTACGAATAACCAGAAATGTAATGGAGAAGAAATAAATTGAATATACAAAAGGACTTTTACATCGCTACAAAAATCTCGGTAATATATAGGAAGTTCGAAATAAAACTTTACAAAGTTCTTTTTCAAACAAAAATACCTCATCAACTTCTATTCTTCATCAATTACAATCACACAATAAGAAAAGAATACATCCCTACACTACTATTAGAAATATTGGAATTCGTAATTACTATAGTTTACAAATGATTCTTTTTATAAATAGAATAAGAGTGGTGGCATTGTTATGTCTAAGTTTAAACCCGCCAAGAAATTATAAATTTTGTGTCGTATTTACTATCTCTACAAGATTTATTGCTAAAGAGAGATAATTTCATTCCTTGAATATTATATGCTGGTTGTTAACAAGAGACCAATAAACGAACTGAATATTTTGTTAATCAACCCTTTGACTGAACAATAAGAGCTATCTTGAACTCTAAGATAAACAATCATTACCATGTCCAGGAAATAAAAAGGTTAATGATGACTAGCCATGAAACTTTTTCAGACTAAAACTACCTTTCGTGTTAAGACTAAAACCAAGTTCCCTATGGTAAATGGAGGATTTCCTTACCTGTAAATATTACTCCAAATGAAGATATGCATAACAAGCTCGGAACCTATTTTATTATGAGGCTTCCCTCCAATTTAAGCACAAGCATTTTTATGTGACAGAGCAATGATAGGAACTTTCTCTATTTTCTAGAGGAAAGACTCTCGAAAGAATTGACGAAATTAATATATGGAAATGTTACAAAATCTTCTTGTTCAAGCGAAGAGAGGCCTTGATCCCCTCACCCGGTCGTATGTAAGCGTAATTAACGCTAAGCCTATGTGACACTCTCGAGATAGAGTAAGGGTATTGGTTATAGGACTCGAGGGATAGTCCCATATGTACTGTCCTTTATGAATGTTTAGACTCATCTTGTTCCCTCGAAATTCGATGGCTAAAATGATAAGTAATTAAAATTAAAGTTTCACCAAACTCTGGGTTGGCCAACTTTACCCACTCGCTACTATGCAGATTTGTTTTATATCCTCTTACTAAATTATTTATATCCATGATATACATGTTACGAAAGTCGCGAGGCTTACATATTTTGGTTAGTGAGTTGTGTCATGTTTGAAACAATACAAGGGTGGCCCCCTTTGTTTTTTTGCATCATAAAGGAAATCAAATTTACGATTTATGATTTGAAGATCATAATCGATCTCAAACATGATACTCTGACACACAGATCTGGCCCATACCAGCCCAATGTTTCAACTAGTAGCTGTGATACCAATCTATAAAGTACCCAACCACCCACAGGTCGGTCTACGCCACCTCAAGCCCACTTTTGGATTTCTTTTTTGACTTCTAATCTAACTTGTAATTAATAAAAATGAATGCAATATTCACATGCATAGATCAAGATTCATGTTATCACATAAATAAATGAGACATATGTCATGCACAACAATAATAAGAAAGCATACATATTCCAAATACAAATTTCTTAGATAAGTAAGTACACAAGGGAATAAATACACAAGAAAATTAAACCATAAGAGAGAGAACTTATATTTAATGAAACGAATCACCAACTAGTTGCAGACTAAGGAAGTTCCACCCAACCATATAAATTGATGTTCCAAGTCTCAACAATAGTGTCAACCCCGAGCTAGGTCTATGAATCCACAAGGATGGTTCGAGAGTGTCACTCGGCTTCCCAAACCAGTCAACACACAAGATATCACATGATTTTAAGCGCCCACAACAATCCAAAGTACATCAACTCTCTTCTACCCAACCTGGATAGCCAAAGAGAATGGAACCCCTTCTCTACCACATAGTACCTCAGGATGTCCATCTCCTTCGAGGGCTCCAATGAAGCTGGTCCAGAATCGCCATGTTGGGACTCTCAGGACTCGCAACTGTGAGAAAAAATTAAGACATGCCAAAGCATCTCAGACATGCAAGCCTTGATTCATGGCTGGAATACACCAAAAGTCTTTACAATAAAAAAACCATGGCTCCTCTCCAACAGTTCCCCTTCCCTTCTAAATCCAAACACAAATTAGGAAAGACAAATGGGTGGAAGAATGAATGGAGAGAAAACATAGTGAAAGGTGTGAACAATGAGAAATTGAGTGAGTGAGTGAATGAGTGAAGAAGAAGGAAACAAAAGAACAAGAATGAGAACGAGAACCCCCCAAATTGACGAAGGACAGGTTTATGTAATTCTTGGAATGAAGGGTCCACTTGGCCTTCCCCCTTGGGTCAATAAAATATAAAATAAATAATTATCCCATCAAGCCCACTCTCTTGTGGAATCATAGTCTCCTATAAATCTTGTCCTTATCTGCCTAGCAACCAATGATGTATTAATTATTAATATTGACCAAACATTACATTTCTTAGGCACACTCACCTCTTTCAATTGTTTTGGCACTATGGCCTTCATGGATTAAAAAAATACATTATTTAATATGGGTCTCAAAACCTCGGGTGTTACACTATGCATATTTGAAAAGAGGACATCAAGAATTTAATGTTGGAGAACATGTATACCTTAAAGTCAAAGCAAGAAGGAGCTCATTAAAACTATGGAATTGTTCCAAGTTGGCTCCAAGGTTTTGTGGCCCATTCGATGTCTTAACTCGAATCAGACCAGTGGAATACCAACTAACACTCCCTAGAAATTTAAAATTTCATAATGTTTTTCATGTTTCACTATTAAAAATATATACTCATGAACCTACTCACATCATTGATTGGAACATGGTGTAGGTGGAACCAGAAGGCGAGTTCAAAGAGGAACCTCTAATCATTTTGGACATGAAAGAAACAATACTTCAGAACAAAGTAATATCTGAGGTAAAAGAGCAATGGAAGCACTTTATCCCTGAAGAGGCTACCTAGAAGTTGGAGGATGAAATGATGAAATCTTATCCAACTATGTTCCAAGTGATGAATTGAAGGAAATACTAACACCGAGGATAATGTTATACTTAAGAGGAAGAGGATGTGACATCCTCAAATATTAAAACATTTTATTTTAATGTTATTTCCTTGAAAATAAATTGTCATTTATGGAAATTCGTATTTGAAATTATTAAGGCATGTAATTACTATTTTTTTTATTGTTTAGCAAGAGTTTTACTTTCCAACTATCCTCTTGTGATGGACAAATACACGAGACATATATTTTTAATAAATTAAATGCCAGAAATAGGTGGAACAACTAGGTTAAAAGTAACTATGAGTCCATGAGTGCGGAACATGTTTGAGTTAACTCAGAGATGATTTCTAAAAGTTCCAGACAATGAGTTATGTCACTACAATCCCCTAAAAATCGTGGATTTGTAAAGCTATAAATTTCCCAAGGAGGGAAATCGATGGAAAATTTCTAGGAAATGAGAAATGAAATATATACAACATATGTGTGAGGAACGAAGCTACTTAGTATGTTGTGGAGATGAATATTTGTTGTGTGAGCACAAGTGGTATTAGGAAAATTATTTTTTGAATTGTATAGAAAGGAAGTGGCTAAGGAGTGAAGCTCAGTTTTCCCTTATAGATTCATAGTCAACCTAGGGGGTGATCAAGACAAGTAATCTTGGTTTTTCTGCATCTACGGCTGGGTGGAACGTGGTTGTTCCATTTTTTTCCATCATAAATGTTACAAATATGTATATTTATTTGACTACTCTTCACTTATGTTGGAATGTTGAATTGCATTTAGCTACAAAATTTGATCTACATAGATGTATATTAGTTGAATAGTTACTACTCTTGTTGGGTTTATTGATTTGCACGTAACTAAAAAAATTGTATGTATGCCAATTTTTTTTTACGTATGCTACATAATTGGATCTATATAAATGTATGTGTGTTACTTAAAATGAAATAGTCACTTTATGATTCATAGATCTCTTAACATGGAATTTACGTGTTCTAGTTATAAATACTGAAAAAGGGAAAGATTAAGCAATTTTGCATGGTTATATAAGGTCTTAAACTATGGAAATTTCCATATAGAATAATATGTTTCTAAATACCATATAGTCTTAAAATATTAAAATATTTTATGTATTGAAAAGAAAGAGAATACTTTACTAATTCTATAGGAATGAGAGTGAGTTAGGATTTTATGTTATTATTGTTGTATAAATATGAATACATAAAAAAGAGAAAAAAAGCTCTAGTAAACAAGAGGAGCAACAAAATCAAAATAATTAGGTATGAAATTGTATATCGAGGAGCAACAAAATCAAAATAATTAGGTATGAAACTATATATCAATGATTTTCTTAGTGTTAAGTTACATAAATGACATATACCCAAATTCTTCAAAGAATCTTAAGTGATTTCCCTCTATTTATTTGAGTGAAAGATTTATTTTCAATATTTCCACGTAGATCATCTCAAAAAACAACATATATGAAAATTTTAAATTAATCATAAGAAATATCACAAGACATTTTTGTATACAATCATATATGCGTTATTCTAAGTAGAAATAAGCATAGTGTAGTATGAACATATGTGTTTAAACTCCCAGACATTATATTAACTTAAAATGTCAACATACAAGGAGTCAAACATGTAATACTAGAAGAAAGAGCATAATGGGTCGAGAAATAAAATAAAAAAGTTCAACGTTTCTAGGTTAAGAAATGTAGACATGTGTTTCCCAGAAAAGGAACCCGAGTACCTTACACAAAGGGTAATTTTAATTGTGAATGAATTGGTGGTGCTATCCTTCTCCTTACCTGTAAGACATATTCACAATATATATCAGATAAAATCCTAGTTTAAATTTGGCCTAAACATAAATTGGAATGGACAAGATTTAAAAATAAAGAAATGGCGTCGAAGTCACTTATCTCTTGTGGGATTGAATCAACCACTTCCACCACAAACAGATTCTGTCAATGATAGTCCCACGTTAAGCTTTCCTATCTCTTTATGGATGCAACTGCTTCCTTGAGTTGTTAAATAACTCAAGCATGGTAACCGAGCTTCGGCAGAAGGAGTCTATTGCGGGGTAAGAGGGAGACCTGGGACAACTGATGGGTTCCCTCTCACATTCATGAGAGACCCATCACTAGTTTTAAATCCACTTATATTCTAAACAGTAAATTAATGTAGAAAGGAAAACAGATAAACCAGAGACATTGTCTATGTCTAGCAAGAACTGTAATGACGAAGAAATAAATGGTATAGACAAAAATACGTTTGCATTGCTACAGAAAGAGCACTAATATGTAGGAAGATTGAAATAAAACTCAACATGTTTCTTTTTCAAACAAAAATCCCACATCGACTTCTATTTTCATCACTTATAATCGCACAGACCAAGAAAATAATACATCACTCGACTTTTCCTAGAAATATTGGAATTAGTAAGTACTATAGTTTACAAATGCTCGTCTTTTATAAATAGAACATGCGTTTTGGCATCGTTATGTCTAAGTTTAAACCCAACGAGAAATTATAACTTTTGTTTCGTATGTACTATTTGTACAAGATTTATTACTAAAGAGAGATAACGTGTTTCATTGAATATTATAAGCCAGTGGTTAAACAGAGAACAATAAACGAACTGAATATGAAATCCTTTATCTAAAGGACTCAGGTTAATCATGGGAAAATGGTCTAGTTAGACCCAGAAGGTGAGCGTTAAACTCATAGAGGTGTAGGAAGTAAATTACTACTTCAAGATTTTGATAATCAACCATTTGACTGAGCAATAAGAGCTCTCTTGAAGTCTAAGATAAACGATCATTACCATGTCCAGGAAATAAAAAGGTTAATGACGATTGGCCATGAAAGTTTTACGAACTAAAACTACCTTTCTTATTAATACTACAACCGAGTTCCTTCTGGTAATGGAAGATTTCCTTACATGTGAATATTACTCCGAATGTAGAGATTCATAACAATCTCAGAACCTTCCTTCTTATGAGGATTCCCACCAATTTAACCACAATGATTTTCCTATGACAGAGAAATTATATGAACTTTCTCTATTCTCTAGAGGAAAGACTCCTAGATAACAATTGAAAAAATGAATATGGTGAAACGTTATAGAGCCATCGTGTGCAAGAGAAGACAGGCCTCGAGCCCCTTAGCCGGTCGTATGCAATACTCATTAACGCTAAGCCATGATACGCTCTAGAGATAGATCAAGGGTATTGGTTAGTGGAATGGAGGGACAACCCTGTACATACTTGCGTTTATGAATGTTTAGACCCATCCTTTTCCCTCGAAATTCGACGGCTAAACTGGTGAGTAATTAAAATTAAAGTTTCACCAAACCTTGGGTTGGACAACTTTACCCACTCGCTAGTGTGCAAGTTTTTTTTATATCCCCTTACATAATTATTTATATCCATGATTTACATGTTACCAAAGTCGCAAGGCTTACATATCTTGGTTAGTGCATTGTGTTTCATTTGAAGGAATACAAGGGTGGCACCCTTTGGTTTTTGTAACTTAAAGGAAATAAACTTTTGTCTTTGGTTATCCAAATTCTCATTGTATTACAATATTGAGTTAAGAAGAGATACTACTAAGTGGAATAAAAATCTTAGCTTACCCTTTTTCAAATATATCTATTTGGATACTATCAAGGTAAGAATGGATGACAACTTTCGATGGTTAGAAGATAAAAATTATTTTTTTATATGGAAATTTGGGTATGTTACATGTGGTATCATAGTTGTAGGTTACAACATTTCATCCTTATGAAGACACCAATAAATTATTATATTAAATGAAAAAATTAATAAACAAAATTTTTATTGTTACAAATAGACTGCGAAAAAATTGTTTTATAAGTATGTTAGCAAGGAAAGGAGAAGAAGACAAACCTTAAATAAATAATAATCAAGAGCATCCTAGAAACCCATAACATCATAGTGAAGGAAGTTCAACAACCTAGGTGTTGGAAACACTGAGGAATCTTATCATGGAATTACACGTATTGAAAGTTGGTAAGGAAAAATTAAAGAAAGCACAAGAAGATCAACAGGAAATTAATGAGATGTTGTTACAAAGCATAGCAAAAAAAATATCCCAAAGAATAATGAAGTGGAAGAGGAAGTTAGTAAAAAGTCCTCAAACGATTCTAGACATGGAACATAAAAATAAAACAACTATTCTAATGACACACATATGACAGAAAACAGAGCATCTATAGTAAGGAAAAGAAAACATATGGACCATTTAGATAGAGAGTTCAAGAAAATCAAACCTTCAACATTTGATGGTGAGTCCAGAACTGGTGAAGAAGTAGAAGCTTGGTTACTTGACATAAAGAAATACTTCCATATTTACAATTACTCTAGTAATATAAAAGTAAGGATGAATATCTATAATCTGAAAGGTAAAGTCAATATTTGGTGGCAAGACTTAAAATTAGCCAAAGGACTAAAAGAAAAGAATATGGAATGGACATATTTTAAGAAATACTTTAAGAAAAAATACCTATTTGAAAGATATTATGAGAGAAAAAACACAGAGTTCTATGAACTAAAATTAGGACATATGTCCATGGAGGATCTAATTCCTAATTTTTTGGAATTATTCAGATTTGTGCCTTATATAAAAGATGAAAAGGTAAAAGTTCAAAGGTTTCTAAGTTGCTTACCTTGGTAATACAAGGACACCCTAGAGTTTGATAACCCAAAAACTTAGAATGAAGTACTACGAAAAGTAAGGATCTGTTACGATTAATACAAACAATGATCAAAAAATCCAAAATCGTGGAGAGAAAAAAAGCAAGAGAATATAAATCAAAGGAAAAAGGGTTTAAAATCTTCATAATTTCCAAACATGACCAAAGGACATCAAGAAAACAACTCCCAAAGAAACATGCCACAAGTACAGGAAAGTAAGACAGTTAACTTGGGATTCAAGAAAGAAAATGATAATCCTATAGAACCATTGAAATGTTGGGAATGTGGTGAACCAAATTTATTGAGAAACTACCCCTATAGGAAGGCTACAAATAAAACTATTCGGAACATACAAGAAGCTTCAACAATTGGAGATTTTGGAAAAAGTACTCATATAATCAACACAACCTTGGATGGGAGGCAAGAAGATTATCAATCCACTATTGTGGAGATTAAAGGAAAAATTCATAACAACAAAGTATCTATTTTAATAGACCCAAGAGTTAGTTTAATTTATGTTACCCCAAATTTAGTGGACTCAAATAAGCTCAAGAAAGTAATGCATACTAAATCCTGGTTAGTACAATTAGCAACAAACACAAAAAGAAAGGTAACATAACTCATTCTTGATTGTGAGAGGAATGTAAATTGTCAGGATACAAAAATAAACTTGAATGTGTTACCTTTAGGATTGTATGGCATACTTATCAGAAGGGACTGGTCAGAAAAGCACAAATTTTACTAAAGTGTTATGAAAAATCATTTGTATACTAGGATGAAAACAAAATATCAAGAATAGTACAAGGAGTTAGAAAACCATTTTCTGTTAGATAAATATCAATGATGCAATTTAAAAAGTGTATTAGTAAATGCTGCAAAATATATGTTATTCAAGTAAAAAATCTAATAGAGCGAGAAAGAAAACCAGGTTTGGAGGAATTTGTACTTCTTAGGGATTTAAGGATGTATTCATAGAAGAGATATTGAAATTACATCCAAGGAGAGAAATATATTTATCTATTGATCTACTACCTAGATCTTCACCAGTGTCAATGGCACCTTACATGATTAGTTTCCCTAGGTTAATATAATTAAAAATTCAATTACAGGAACTATTAGATAAAGAATACATTAGACCAAGTGTCTCGGCATGGGGAGCACCAATATTATTTTTCAAAAATAAATATGGAACACTAATACTATGTATTGATTATCATCAATTGAATAAAATGATGATTAAAACAAAATAACCTCTACCCAAGATTAATCACTTATTTGATCAGGTTGGAGGAGTGAAGATATTCTATAAATTAGATTTAAGATTTGGTTATCATCAAATCAGAGTAAAAGGTGAAGACGTAAATAAAACAATGTTTAGCACACTTTATGGTCATTACGAATTTGTAGTAATCCCATTTGGACTTACTAATGTGCCAACAACTTTTATGTTTTTGATGAACATTATATTCAACTAGTACTTGCATAAATTTGTACTAATTTTTATTGATGATATATTAATCTATTTTAAAACTGAAGAAGGAAATGAACAACATTTGAAAATAGTATTACAGATGTTAAGAGACCATAAACTATATGATAAATTTGATAAATGTATTTTCTATCAAAGAAATATATAATATCTGGGACATGTGATATTGGAAGATGGTATTGCAGTAGACCCTCAAAATATTAAAACAATTATGGAATGGCCTATATATAAATACGTATCAGAAATAAAATCATTCATGGGGATCACCAGTTATTATCGAAGGTTCATCGAAGGGTTTTCCAAGATCTCTTATCCTATTACATCATTTCTGAAAAATGGGACAAAATTTATTTGGTCTCAAAAATACTAGGACAAGGTTGATAAATTAAAAGGCTTACTAACTACAACACTAATTCTCAAAGAGGCTAACCCTTATAAATCATTTATAGTTTGTGTATATGCAAGTAAAAAAACTTGTGTATATGCAAGTAAAGAAACTATGTGACTCGTGATATGGAATTAGCATATGTAATTCATGCATTAAATGTGGTGGTATTATTTAATGGGAATAAAATTTCTATTATTAACAGATAACAATGGTGTAAAACACTTGTTTAGTCAACATGATTTCAATGCATGATAGGCAAGCTGGTTAGCATTTCTAAGCGAGTTCAATTTCAAAGTACGACAAATCAAAATAAAGGAAAATAAAGTCGCAAATGCACTAAGTCGAAGAACTGATGAATTCTATGAAGTTGTTATCAGCGAAACACAAAATGATATCGAGGAAAAAATTAAATTTACAAATAGAAATGATGTAGAATACATGAAAACGGGGGATTGGTTTCAGAAAAGTGAGGGAAATTTGAATAATACATATTTCAGCATTAACAAAAATGGACTATTAAGGTTCAAGAATATATTATATATACCTAAATATGTTGAATTGAAGATGATGATCTTGAATGAGCTACATAAAAATCCCTACTATGGTCATACAGGATATCATAAAATGATAACTTCCCTAAGAAAACAGTTCTATTGGCCTAACATGAAATCTGAAACAACTGAATATTTATCTAAATGCTTAGATTTTCAATAGGTGAAATTTGAGCATCAAGATCCAAAAATTCATTGACAACCTCCAACTATACTAGAATGGAAGTGGTAAATTATTTCAATGGACTTCATTACAAGTTTCTTAATATTCAAATACAAAACGATTCAATTATGGTAGTAATTGATAAGTTGAGTAAGTGTGCACACTTCATACATGTGAAGTCTACTTACAAAGAAATTAGTATCGCTGAAATTTTCATGAAAGAAACATTTAGATTGCATGGGATTCCTAAAATGGTGATTTCAGATAGAGATGTTATGTTTACCTCGATTTTTTGGAAATAATTTTTTGTAGGTTTCTGTATTAATTTGAATTTCATCACAAGTTACCATCTAAAAATAGATGAGAAAATAGAACGTAGAAATAAAATTATCGAAGATATGTTACGAATGTACATACGAACAAAACCAACTAAGTGGGAAGAATATCTACACTTAGTTGAATTCACATACAATAACGGGTATCAAGCATCATAAAAAATGAGTTCCTTTAAAGTTTTATATGGAAGGAAATGTGAAACCCTGATCAGTTGGGATAATCTAGTTGACAGAATCATGGGTCGATCGTAAATGCTCCAATAAATGAAAGAGATGGTAAACAATGTACACAAAAATTTAAAGGTGGCGCAACATCGACAAAAAATCTATGCAGATATGAAAAGATCGCATAAGGAATTTAACGTTGGAGAACATGTATACCTTAAAGTCAAAGTAGGAAGGAGCTCATTAAAACTCGGGAATTATTCCAAGTTAGCACCAAGATTTTGTGGCCCATTCAAAGTATTAAATTGAATCGGACCAGTGGCATACTGACTAGCCCATTCATAATGTTTTTCATGTTTCATTACTAAAAAGATATATTCATGATCCTACTCACATCATTGATTGGAACATGGCGCAAGTGGAACCACAAGGCGAGTTCCAAGCAAAACCTCTATGAATTATGGACAAGAAAGAAAAAATATGTCAGAATAGAGCCATCACCCACGTAAAAGTGCAATGGAAGCACTTTAGCCTCGAGGAGGATACTTGGGAGATGGAAGATGAAATGATGAAATGTTATCCAAATTTGTTCCAATTGATGAATTGAGGGAGATACTAACACTGAGCACAATGTTATACTTAAGGGGGAGAGGATGTGACAACCTCAAATATTAAAACATTTTATTTATTGTTACTTCTTTGAAAATAAATTTCCATTTATGGAAATTCATATTTGAAATTATTAAGGCATGTAATTACTATTTTCATGATTGTTGAGAAACAGGTTGACTTTCCAACTGTCCTATTCTGATGGGAAAATGTATGAGACATATATTTTTAATAAATTAAATGATGGAAACAAGTGGAACAACTAGGTTAAAAGTAGCTAGCTATGACTCCATGAGTGGGGAACATGTTTGAGTTAACTAACATATGATTTTTACAAGTGTCAGAAGTTGATTTATGTCTATAGAAGCCCCAAAAAATCAGGGATTTTTAAATATATGAATTTCCCAAGGAGGGAAATAGATGGAAAATTCCTAGGAAATGAGCAATGAAATATATACAACATATGTGTGAAGTAGGACGTTGGTTAGTATGTTTTGGATATGACTATTTTTTGTTTGACGACAAGTGGTGTTAGGAAAATGATTTTCTAAATTGTATAGAAAGGCAATGGCTAAGAAGTGAAGCTCAATTTTCCCTTATGGAGTCATGGTGAGGCTAGGGGGTGATCAAGACATGTAATCTTGGTTGGTTTGCATCTACGTTGGGTCGAACGTGGATGTTCTATTTTTTTCCAGCATAATTGTTACATATATGTATCTTTATTTGACTACACTTCAATTATACTGGAATATTGAATTGCATTTAGCTACATAATTTGGCATACATAGTTGCATCTCAGTTGAATAGTTGCGACTCATGTTGGTTTTATTGATTTGTTTGTGGCTACAAAATTTTTATATATACTACAAAATTGGATCTATATAAATGTGTGTATGTTACACAAAACAAAATATTCACTTTATGATTTATATATCTATGTATTCTAGTTATAAATCGTGAGAAAGGGAATGATTACACAATTATTTATTGTTACATAAGAACTTAAATTATGGAAATTTCCATATACAATAATATGTTTCTAAATACCGTGTACTCATAGAATATTAAAATATTTTATGTATTGAAAAGAGAGATAATACTTTACTAATTCTATAGGAATGAGAGTGAATATAAATATTAATACATAAAGTAAGCCGTGAGAAAAAAAACTCTAGTAAACAAGAGGAGCGACATAATCAAAATAATTAGGTACGAAACTATATATCAATGCTTTTCTTAGTGTTAAGCTATATAAATGAGATATAAAAAATTTCTTCATAGAATCTAAAGTCATTTCCCTCTATCTGAGTGATAGATTAATTTTCAAGATTTCCAACTATATCATCTCAGAAAACACCATATACGAAATTCTTATATTAATCATAGAAAATATCAGAAGACATTATTGTATAGAATCATATATGCATTATTATGAGTAGGAATAAGCATGGAGGTATTTGTTTAAACTCCCAAACATTATTTTAACCTAAAATGTCAACCTACAAGGAGTCAAACACCTCATACAAGAAAAGAGAGCGTAATGGGTGAAGAAATAGAATAAACAAGTTCAATTTTTCTGGGGTAAGAAATGTAGGACATGTGTTTCCCATAAAAAGGAACCTGAGTAACTTTCGTAAATGAGAATTTTAATTGTGAATGAAGTGGCGGTGCACTCCTTCTCCTTACTTGTAAGACATATTCACAATATATATATATATATATAAAAGAGAAAATACTACTTTAAACTTGGAATAAACATAAATGAGGATGGGCGATATTTAAAAACAATGAAATGTTGTAGAAACCACTTATCAATTGTGGGATTGAATCGACCACTTCCACCAAAAGAAGACACCATCAATGATAGTCGCACAGTAAACTTTCCTCTCTATTTACGGATGCAACTATTTCCTTGAGTTGTTAAAGCGCTCGGGCATGGTAACCAAACTTCTGTAGGAGGCGTCGAGTGCGAAGGAAGAGGGCGACTCAGAACGACAGATGGGTTTCCTCGCACATTCATAAGAGACTCATCATTATTTTTTAATCCACTTACATTATAATTAGTAAATTATTGTAGAAAGGAAAAAAAATAAAACAAAGACAGAGTCTATGTCTAACAAGAATTGTAATGATGAAGCAATAAATGGAATATACAAAAAGACTTTTCCATTGCTACAGAAAGCGTGGTAATATATAGGAAGTTCAAAATAAAACTTAACAGAGTTTTGTTTAAAAAACAAATCCCTCATCAAATTTTATTTTCATCTCTTACAGTCGCGTAGACCAAGAAAAGAATACATCCCTAGAATGCTATTAGAAATCTTGGAATTCGTAAGTATTATAGTTTACAAATGCTCCTTTTTGTAAACAAAACATGATTTTTGGCATCGTTATGTCTAAGTTTAAACCCCACGAGAAATTATAACTTTTGTGTCATATGGAGTATCTCTACAAGATTTACTAATAAAGAGAGATAACGCTCTTCCTTGAATATTATATGTCAGTGGTTAAACAAGGACAAGTAAACGAACTGAAGATGAAACCCTTATCTAAAGGACTCACGTTAATCATAGAAAAACAATTTATTTTGACCAAGAAGACGAGGGTTAAACTTGTAGAAGTATATGCATGAGTAAATTACTATTTCAATATTTTGATAATCAACGCTTTCATTGAACAACATGGGTAGTTACGGAGCAACAAGTCCTTGTTAAGAAGGAAGAGGGACTTGCTGCTCCGATATTCATAGACGCTAGTTTATTTTCTATTCGAATATGGGAGACATCGTGTGCACCAACCTCCTTTCCCTCGATCAACTAGAAACTCTTAGGAGGAGAGAAAGCAGTCGACTGTCGTTGCCCTCTCATTAATACATGTAGAGAAGCAACTCGCCTGATCGCTATTGGGGCAGCATGGCAGGGCAGAGCGTGAAAGAAATGGATTAGGTTTTGCAAACTCGGTAACAAAGAGGGTCCTTAGCTCAATAAATCCATGCCTCCTTCGTGAAGGAATGTAGCGTGTGCAAAGAAAGGGTTGTTTCGGGCATGTAGAGCAACATTGTATTTTACATAAGAGAAGGTTTGCTAAAGACAAGTTGTGGGTCAATCGTTCATTGTTTAAGGACTGGGAAAAGTACCCATGCAAGCCTCCTCACTCTCCTTATTTAAATCTTCTTCGTTCCTTGCCCGAAGAGGGATTGCTCGTCCTTATTCTCCCTTCCTCAGACGAGGATAAGCAATTTACGTTCCTCCTTGCCTTGATCGATCTGTGGAGGGCCTGGAAGATGAAATCTCACTGGATTCCAGGACTAACTCCAATGCTTTTACTATCGTATTTCTCAGTGGAAAAATCTACCAAAATAAAGTGGAGGTGGAAGTTTTGTTCAACACCCTGCTGGGACTTGTGATCTGTGTTGTTACTGTTATTGCCTACCAAATCATGAATCTTGTATACGCTGGTTGAAGCAGAATTGATCTTGTATAAGCAGGTTGAAGCACACAGTTAATATAAATTTCTTCGAAACTAATCATGAGAGCCTTCTCAAGTGACGCGTGTCCATCCTCCATCTGTCATAGCACGATTTTTCATGGGAACTTTAATTTCATGGAAGAAGCTTAACAGTCGTCTCTATCTGTAACTCGCTTGAATTCTTTGAAACAGCAGGAATCAAGAAGATGCCATTGCAGTGTGTACTTGTAATAGACCTCAAAACTACCAAATAATAAAAAAAATTGTTTATACATTCATCCTTAAATAGTTTCGATATTCAAAGAAGGTAGGCTTTTCTATTATATTGTCCGACTCTGAAAGTTTGCTAGAGTCCTTGCTGTCGTCAACTGACATTACTACCCAACTTAAAGTTTTCAAGTCAATGCTATAAGATGTGCATACTCCACATTCCAATATTCACTTAAAGTCTTGTAATTATAATTACTTTCATATCTGTATACACATATACCCATTACAATAGGCTTAGACTACAAACGACTTTGGGACTTATGCGTAAGTCTTATGTGTTAGACTATACATATATTCGCACGAACTCAATCAAAAGGACTTAGGTAAAATTTAAAGAGTTAGATTATACTCCTTTGCGAAATGTTTTAATACAATATAATTAGACCCCTTTATTTTAAAAACATTCGGATAAGGGTAGTGGTTAGGTAAGGACTTTCTAGTAAACTCACTGTACGAATATACTATAACCCTCTGCCTATGCTAGCAATCCCATTCGGCTCCACCTGTCCAATATGTAACATCAACTACACTGTATTAACTGCATTCATAGTGATTTAGGGTTAAAGGCTTCCATGAGTTGCATAGGTGCTTCCTTAATCCGTAGCCCATTGAATGCCAAAGAAGGGATAGGTCTGACGAGAATTAAATCCTGGCGAGGCCATTAAAGGGGGCAGGGTGTATGATAATGTCGAGGCCATCACCTGACATGTTGTCCAATATGGACGTGCCAAGTCTACCTCATCACATGGCCTTTCATACCCGCAACCTTCATTCTCCGAGGAAAGGGTTCTTGAGGTTAATGGAATTTTCTCTTGTCGTGGGGAGGTTCTCTGGAAGCCTAGCTCTGCGTCTTTGTTTTCTTGGCGAAGGGAAACAATTGTGAGGACTTCCTCGGATGGAGGCAACATCTCCATCTAACCACCTAGTAAGCTTTCCTGTTATCTCTGCATCTCTAGTCATGGATTAGTGGCCGAGTTCTCTTTCTCTTGTAATCACCATGGATTAACCTACGCGTTGTAGCTATTATATTGACTGTGGATAGCTATTCCCTCATTGCCAAATTTCAAAGGGTTCTTGGAAAGTTCCTCGCTCCTGATAAGTAGTTTTCATTACTGTATCCTTACCTATTCATGGAGTTCTGAAAGGCTTGATACCTCGTTCCTTTGTTTTCTTGGTGTTTTGTAAGTAGTTTGCCTTTAGGGCATGATGTTCTCTCTCTACTTTACTATTATGTATCATCGATTGGGTATTGCGTTTACATTAGACTTCTCCAGAATTCCATTCGAGAGGCTAAAAGTATGAGGGTGGTAATTACCCTATTATTGCAATATATTCTTGTCCATACCGAAAGAATTTTCGTTTCGTAGACTCTAATTACCTGTCGTGGTTGGTATTGTCCGAGTGGTATTTGAATAATGTCTTCCCCATCCTAGCTCTATTTATATGCCTCTAAGAGTTCTTTCGCTTGTAGAGCATCCTTACCCATAACCCGTAACTCCAAGGAAAAAGTCGAATAAGTTCTATTTATTCTCTCGATCTTGAATTAGACTGGTAAATACTTACAGATTCTATAATGACTTACCGCGGTCTATCATTATGTGTGAATCACTCCGTGTCAATTAAATCCCCTTTTTGTTATCTTTAAAACTGATTACTGTATTTACAGTTTAGGCATTTTCGTATTAACTGTTTCGATTTTATTTCCCTACGAGGATTCTATCTATTATAATCTCTAGGTCGCATATGTACCTCGGTAACTAGAGTATACTCGCCCATTGATTAATGTTTCTAGAATTGGTGTTGGAATTACTGTTATATTTACGAAAATCATAGTTTCTTGTATAATCCATTTTCTTTCTTTTGATCTATAAGTTGTAACTAATGATGGGGTCTTGTTCTGATGCGAGGGTACCCATCAGTGTATTCAAGATCGCTCCTCCCCTTTCGGTTTGTTGACGGGCCACTACTCGAAAAATGGAACACATGCATGACAAACCTAAGATAAGTACAGGTTCTGTCAAACGAGAAATTTCATTCTGTTGATAATTTCATTCACTCTTCTTTCGTATAGTTACTAATTATTCAATGGTACAATTTTGCAGAGTTCTCATCGGTGCAAGGTTTCAAATAGCCACACCTATCCTTGGCATCAAAGATATTCGGGTTCCGTGCGTGTAACCCTCTTCGTCTCATCTTTTTAGTTCTAGAAGAAGGGCATGGTCCCTTTCCATTCCTTTTATTAACAGTGTAGTTCTGTTCCGGCTTCAGTTTCGTTTGATTTAAGGGCAAACCCGTCTTGTGGTATGATTCCTATTGTTGGAATAAAACACAGTATGGGGTATTTATTTGTTTCAAATCTGGATGAGATATGTACTGTGTTCCCTAAAATAATTTAAGGGTTTTCCTCCCGCCTACTTATAAACGCATACTGGTTATTTCATCAGTTTAATATATCTTAGCGCCATGCTGGCTTCTTCAAAATTAGAATTTTAAATTAAAAAAAAAGTGCTCGACTTTGCTGACAGTGCGTATATCTTATCTTTAGTTGACTCTAGATAGCATGATGGTAAAATAAGTTCGATTTGCATCCATACTATAATCATATTAAATGCTTCCCTTTCTGATTACTAGGTGATTATGTTGTTGTTTACAAATTTATGAATTTATCAGGACTATGTGTAAATCATGTCAAGTTTCCAGAGTGTCCTTTTTATTTCTTTGGGCCTTCACGCCTCTCGTGACTAGTTTTGGAAAATCGCTTGTGTTAACCGATTCACTCTAAAAATTAATTCTCGTAATTCGATCTGTGGTCACTTAGACCAAGTCGTCCTATAACTTTCCATTAAACATGTGTTGATATAAAAAATATGTAAATGTTGTAGGTTTTCTATAATAATTCTTGAAATTTGCAAGGTTACTTTCGTACCTAAATATATGTATATATCTTCGACAGTTGCGATTATAGTTATATCCTAATAATCATAATTGTTCAGCTTGTACATGGAAGAAATCTCAGCCAATTACTATACTTCTGTGCATACCTTTATGTATCAGATAGTAAGTATACGTCCATACATATATATACCTACATTATTTAATTTCCATTTGTGTTGTGTACATAGGTAATTCCAATCCCCAATACAAATTATTCATGGGGTTTTCACCTACAGTGTTTTATCTTATTACAACAGTAATCCAGTCCACAGAACTTATTCTTGTAGAAGTTTGTCTAGGCATATCCTTTCAGCTAGTATATTTATGGGAATTTAGTATTCATAACAACAATAAGATGCACCCAAGATAATCCATTCAGAGCTTGTATAGAGACATTCTATCAGTTCCTAAGTTCAATAGGATGCATTCAATCTTTCGTCCATAGTATTATTTCTATTTAGAATTAACAGGTGCATTCTAACAAGTATTTAACCATATAACATTCAGCTAGAGAAGTGGCAGAAATAACATATTTGAAATAATACGCTGAAAGACAAAGGGAACAACCGCGTTCCTCCCAACCGTAGAACAGGGTAGCCAAATCACTTGCCCGGTTCACCCCCTAGCCTGACCATGAATCCATGAGGGGGAATTTGAAATCTCCTCTTCAACAATATTTTCCTCTATATGTAGTCCTCTCCTTGCCTCACACTCAATATTTAGTGTTCATAACAACAAGAATATAGTAGTTCTTTTTCCCCAGTATACTCGGCAGCGTCCTTCCTCCTCACATATGCTATTTATCAAACCAATATTTTTGCCTAGGTCTTTTTCCCTCCCTTGGGAATTTTTGCAGCTTTCTAAATCCCTGATTTTCAGAGGCGGCCAATGGCCAAATCCTTGATTTTCCACTTGTAACAATCATCCCAGAGGTAGTTCCAACATGTTCCCCACTCATGGAGTCATGATCAGCTAAATTTAACATGGTTGTTCCATTTGTCCTTCTGCAATAATTAAAACAATATTATGTTTACGTACAAGTGTCATAGTCAAATAGTTAGTTGGGTCAAATCAGGTCTCTGCCATATAGTCAAAATAATAAATTACAATTTATAAAATTCGAAATTCGAAATTTCCATAAATGGGAAAAATTTTCCAAATTCGAAAATACTAAAAATGAAATAATTTTCTAACAAATTTTGAATTTCAAAAATACTTTATTTTGGGGGATGTCACATCCTTTTCCCCTTCAATAAAACATTGTCCTCAGTGTTCCTTCCTTTCTTGGAATAGGATTGGATGATATTTCTGCAAACCTCCCTCCAAGTCCCAAGTGGCCTCCTCAGGGCTACAGTGCTTTCATTGCACTTTTACTTGAGCGACGGCTCTGTTCCGAAGTGTTATTTCTCTCTGGTCCAGAATGGTCAGGGGTTCCGCCTGGAACTCGCCTTCTAGTTCCACCTGCACCAAGTTCCAATCAATCATAAGAGTAGGGTCATGGACATACGTTTTCAACAAGGAAACATGAAATACATTATGAATTCTTAGATTAGTTGGAAGTGCAAGTTGGTATGCTATAGGTCCAATTCGAGCTAGTATCTTGAAGGGCCCACAAAACCTGGGTGTCAACTTGGCACAGTTCCTAAGTTTTAGTGAACTCTTTCGGGCTTTGACTTTTAAGTAAACATGATCTCCCACTTGAAATTCCAAGTGTCTTCTATTCTGGTCCGCATAACTTTTATGCCTGTCATGTGCCTCTTTTAAGTTCTGTTGCACCTTTCTTACCATACTTTCCATTTCTTGGAGAATTTTGGGTCCAACCATGAGTCTGCCAACTGGATCGTCCGAGCTAATTGGTGTCGTACGCTTTCTGTCGTATAGTACCTTGAAGGGGCTCAATTTAGCCGAAGTTTGGTACCCATTGTTATATGCAAATTCTACCAAGTGCAGGTAGTCTTCCCACTTAGTCGGTTTTGTTCTTATGTACATGCAGAGCATATCTTCGATGATTTGATTTGTTCATTTAGTATGTCCATCCGTTTGTGGATGGTAGCTTGTGCTGAAATTCAAATTAGTATTTAGCCCTGCAAACAATTATTTCCAAAAACTGAACATAAATTTTACGTCTCTACCTGAGATCACCATTTTAGGAATACCATGTAGTCTAAAAATTTCTTTCATAAATATTTCAATGATAGTTATAGATTTAAAAGTAGATTTCACATGAATAAAGTGTGCAGACTTAGTGGGTTTATCGATTACAACCATAATAGAATCATTATGTTTATGAGTTTTAGGAAAACCTATTATAAAGACCAGCGATATGGTCTCCCATTTCCATTCTAGCACTGGTAATGAATGTAATAGGTTGGTTGTATGCTAGTGTTCGGCCTTAACCTACTGACAATATTGGCACCTAACCAAGTATTATGTTGTTGCTCCCTTCATATTAGGCCAGTAAAATAGTTTTCTAAGTGTTGTTATCGTTTTCTGGTATCCTGGATGGCCAGAATAGAATTTCTTATCCACTTCGTCCAAGACTATTAACTTTAAGTCTGTTGAATATGGTATGTAAAGTCTGTTTTTAAATCGTAATAGTCCCTTCTTATCGATACTTAGATCTGGTTTATCTGAGTTTGCGGTACTGTTATGTAATTCTGCCATTATCTTAGTGTAATTTTCGTCGTTAATACCTGTCATCCTTATTCTTTGTTCTAGATCATTTTATGTCGTGTTGATATTTATCTCAAATAACTCATGGACTCTTCTGCTTAAAGTGTCTACTACCTTATTTTCCTTGCCCTTCATATGTCTGACCTCGAAGTCGGATTCGCTCAAAAAGGATAACCACCTTTCTTGCCTTGCATTAAGATCTGGTTGGATAAACAGATGTTTCACACTGCTATTATCCATCAATAGTAGAAATTTTTTGCCCATTATGTATTGTTGCCACATTTTTAAGGCGTGTATTACTGCTGCCAATTCTATGTCATGAGTGACATAATTTCGCTCATGTTCTTTTAATTTCCGGGACTCATAACAAATCACGTGTCCTTCCTAAGTTAGGAAACCACCTAGTCCTTATTTACTCGCATCCACACATAAGGTAAAGTCTTTATCTGGGTCTTCTACCTTCAATATGGGTGCAGTTGTCAATAATTCCTTCAGCTTGTTAAAAATGTCCTCACACTTTTGTGACCAGTTAAACTTGGTAACTTCATTTTGTAATGACGTGATAGGGTAGGATATCTTCGAAAACCCCTCTATAAATATGCAATAATATCCGGTGATTCCCATGAATGACTGGATATCCGCTACATCCTTAGGTACTGACCATTCCATGATGGATTTTATTTTCTCAGGGTCGATGACAATGCCTTCTGCTGAAATTACATGTCCCTGATATTTTATTTCTTTTGATAAAAGTCACACTTATCAAATTTGGCATACAGTTTCTGTTTCCTCAATGTTTGCATAATTGTTCTTAAGTGTTCTTCATGTTCTTCCTTCGTTTTAGAATACACCAAGATATCGTCGATAAATACTAGTATGAACTTGTCTAAGTATTGACTGAAAATACTGTTCATCAGGCACATAAACGTGTCTGGTGTGTTAGCGACTTCGAAAGGTATGATAATGAATTCGTAGTGTCCATTTCTTGTTCAAAAAGTTGTTTTTCTTATATCCTCATCCTTTATCCTAACTTGATGTTAACTGGATTGTAAATCCAATTTCAAAAATATCTTGGCCCCACCTACTTGATCAAACAGGTCATTTATCCTAGGTAAGGGGTACTTCTTCTTAATAGTCATTTTATTCAATTGTCTATAATCGATACAAAGTCTTAGAGTACCGTCTTTCTTTCTTACAAAGAGGACTGGTGCCCCCCATAGTGAAGCACTCGGTCTGATATACTCTTTGTCCAACAATTCCTGTAATTGTATTTTTAATTATGTCAATTCTGGTAAACTCATTCAGTAAGGTGATTTTGGGATAGGGGTTGAACCAGGTAGTAGGTCTATGGAGAAGTCCATTTCCCTTCTAGGATTTAATTCTGGTATCTCATCAACAAGCATGTCTCTAAACTCACGTAGGATAGAAAAATCTTCTAGCTTTGGCTTATCTTCTTTTTCTAACAGATTCGTTACTTGGATGGCGTTAACTTGACAACCCTTTCTTATGCATTTCTTGAATTGCACTGTTGAGACTTGTCTAAATGATACTGGTTTTGGTATACCTTGGGTTGTTCTGGTAGTGTCATAATCGTCTTTATAATTAAGTGTCTTTGTATAAAAATCTAGAACTGCTTTGTGCTTTTCCAACCAATCCATTCTGATAATCACATCATAAGATCCTAGTGGTAGAATGTTCAGATTTGTTTTTATGTTTTTACCATCTAAATGGAATTTAAAATCAGAAATGAAGTCAACCACTTTCCTTTTTGTCCATGTTGCTAGTTGTACCAGCCATGATTTTGCGTCTTTTATCCTCTTAAGTTTATTTGACTCTACTACACCTAGAGTGATATAACGTAACGTGGCTCCAAGATTAATTAAAACAAAAATTCGGGTGTTATGGATTTTACCTTCGATTTCCACCACCACAGACTCATGGTCAGCTTGTCGACCATCTATGACTGCATTTACTCGATGCAAGTTTCTGCCCACATCACCCACCGTCGAGGGTTCCTATAAATTGTGTACAACATTTCTATTTGTTGAATTTAAACGTGGAAAATTCCTCCTTAGATTAGGATCTCCACATTCCTGACACTTTAATGGTTCTCGCGGACTGTCCCCAAATTTATTAGTTCGCAGATTTACCGGTTTACTACTGCCTTGCGTACTTGTATTATTATAGTGAAAATCCTTTCTAGGAAATATTTTTGCTGCATTCGGATAAGGAGTTGGTTGGAATCCCTTCTTCCACTGGTTCATTCGGTCTTGTTTCTTATCCTTCCAAGCTTTAGGAAACTATGCCCATTGTTTGTATTGGTCATAGCACATTTGTGATTTCCTGAATACTTCACTCAAGGACTTAGGGTTTTCAAACTCAATTCTTTCCTTGTAAGACTATGCTAAACAACTTAGGAATCGCTGGATTTTTATCTTGTCCTCTCGGATATAAGGTGCAAACCTTAGTAGTTCCAGGAATTTATTTATAAGATCCTCCATCGTCATTTGACCAAGTCGTAATTCATAGAATTCTTTCATTTTTCTTTCATAGTATCTTTCATATAGGTACTATTTTTTGAAGTACTTCTTAAAGTTAGACCATTCCATCTGTTTCTCCTTTATGCCTTTGGCCAGTTTCATATCTTGCCACCAAATGCTAACTTTTCCTTTCATATTGTAAATGGCCATTTTGACCATCATATTGTTGGAATAGTTGTATATCTGGAAATATTTTTTGATGTCTAATAACCATGCCTCACCTTCCTCACCTTTTCTGGATTCCCTGTTCAATGTAGCAGGCTTAATCTTCTTGAATTCCCCTTCAAGGTGATCTACTTGTTTCCTTTTTTTGTCTGGTTTTTCTTTATCTTCGGCTAAAGGGGTACCCTCAGATGAGCTATCATATTTTTTTTCTTCAGGACCAGAGTTCTTGGAGGCCCTCTTACTAACCTCTTCTTCATGATTATCGTCCTTTGGGATTTTCTTGGTTACTATGTTGCGCGGCAGGACTTCATTTATCTCTTGTTGTTCCTGCTATGCTTTCTTAAGTTTCTCATTGTATGCTTTGAAAACCTATAGTTCAACAATAAGATTCCTCATTGTTTTCAGTACTTCCGTAGGTGAGATTATGTCACTATTCTGTCTTGGATATCCAGGCGGACCCTGCTCTGGATTTCCTTCCATTCTGATTTCTGCATCATCTTGAGCTGCCACAATTCACACAAAACAGAAAGGGTTTTCTATTTGTAACAAAAAGGTTTATTAGTTTTGCATAAATCGAAATATTTGGTAAGTAACTAAAGTGGCCCTATTCAGGTCCAGTGTTGTAACCTTTTTGTTCTGATACCATATGTAATAGACCTCAAAACTACCAAATAAAAACAAATTTTGTTTATACATTCATCATTAAATAGATTTGATATTCAAAGAAGGTAGGATTTTCTATTATATTGTTCGACTATAAAAGTTTGCTAGAGTCCTTCCTGTCGTTGAATGACATTACTACCCAACTTAAATTTTTCAAGTCAACGTTATAAGATGTGTGATGCAGGAGCATCGCCAGCACATCAAGCAAGCTAGCGCGGAGTGGAAGACAGCTAAACAAGCCAACACAAATTTTGAAAAACACTTTGGGATTTTTGCGCAAGTCCTTAATGAAGCCATTTATGAAGGCACACTTTGTATATTGTAAATGGACCTTGAGTGGATAGCTATCATCCTTAGGTAGATGAGGCATTTAAGATAGTTAATGAAAAGTTAGATAGAAATTTAATTCTAGATTTGATAACTAGAGTTCAAGAGGGAAAACGTATATAGACACCCTCATTGTATCATTGTAATATTATCAATCCAGGAGAGCAGAAGAGCAAGCAGAGAAGTGTATGAAGAACACCCATGTACAAACATTTGAATTAATAAGAAGAAATCTTTAATTCAAATTCATGGTTTGTGTTGTTTCTCTGGGTATTGATGTTATTCTCATGAATGTTTTCTCCCTGTTATACATTTGCTTTTATATATGATGTGTATATGATTTCATGGTTGAATTGAAGTCTGAGAGGGTGAGTGAATGAGTTTCAACTATTTTCTCTAATTGAGCCAGAGGATTCCTGCAAGGAGTGCAGTCGAATTGTCCGCAAGGAGTGCGTTGACAGAATGGTTCACTTAGAGATAGCTTTTGTTCTCATTTCCTTGAAAGTGTAGTTAGGCAGAGTGTCGTGCAAGGAGTGCGTAGGCCAAGCGAAGTCTCAGAATTGCGATTCTGAGAAAAGTATTGAAAGACTGCTGCTGCAGGAGTGTGTAGGGTCAAAAGACTTCAAGACTTAGACAAAGTTGAATATTTTCCGCAAGGAGTGCGTGCAAAGTTCCTTCTAAGTAATTGAGAATCGCAAGGAAGCTCAAGAGGAGTAGGCCTTCGAACTCACTAAAGGATAAGCGTAGGGGAAGTTGCAATTGGAGGTCTGAGGGAGGCGTCGCAGGTTGGCGAGCGAGTGAACGAATCTCGTGGAGAGGTGCTCCTTCATTTTGTAGTTTTAGCAAAGGAAGAACGGACGATCGAAATCCTTCGAGGAGATTTCACGAAGTTCCGTGGGTCGTTGAATCTTGTGGAGGTGAATAAAGATTACGGTGCGAACGTCTGAAGGTTCGAAGCTCAGGAGGGGCAGAGCTGTAGATCCAAGTCAGCTAGGACCGGTGGATTATTTAGTGAGATCGCCTATCAGGATCTCGTGAGAAAAGGGGCCAAGGTTTGGCAACAGGAATCACGATATTGCGAGACGCGATACCCCGACAACCAAAGGGTAGCGTGTGGGACTGCAGGAGTGAGTGGAAGACAGGTGGCGGAGATCGGGAGATCTCGCGAACTCGGAAGTTCGTAGGGTGAGAGCCCAATTATTGGGTACTCCAAGTCACGAAGGAGAGAGTTTGTGAGTAGCTAAAGTACGATAGGATTCTATCAGAGTTTCGGCGCATCGGGACTCGGGAGTTGGAGAGCCGGGTGCTTGGTATCACAAGTAGCGAAGCCACGATAGAGCCGAAGTCCTGATAGAGGAAAGAGGAAGTCAACATTGACTGACATCTCGGGTCTCGGGGATTAGAGAGCCCAATGATCAACCAAGAACTTGGAAAGTCGTGAGTTTCGATCCTCTGAAAACAAAGAAGGGGGGATCGCGCCGAAGAAAACCTGTGGGGTGCAGATTTATCGATAGGCAAATAGAAGAACCTTGGAGTTCTTCGGGCCGTGAGTAGAAGAAGGTCTTGAGGAAGCGGACGTGCCAATGAGGGCCCGGCTGCACCAAGTTGTATCAGAGAAGGAATATTTCTTTGATTTTTGTAGCAGAGAATAAGAAAGAGAAGGAAATTCACCATGCCGCCCAGAAGAGAAAGACAGTCACCTGATCCAGAGAATAGGGAGGTACGAAGAAGAGGCAGGCCGGTAGGAAATCCAGAAATGGAAAGACAGATGAGAGATCTTCAAGCAAGACTCGAGGAGATGGAGGCAGCTTAGAGACGCACAGCTAGTGCAGGGGATCTTAGTGATTCCGACAACGAAATGGAGGTTGAACGTGAGGAAGAAGTTGCAGCCGAAGATGCATCAACTGAGCGATTAATTAAATCTATCGCCAGGATGGGTGTGAAAGCGAAGATGGACATCCCAGTCTATGAGGGGTACTTGGATGCAGAAGAGCTGCTAGACTAGATTAGAGCTCTTGATACCTACTTCGACTATGAAGAGATCGAAGAGGACAAGAAGGACATACATGTTGTCACGCGCTTGAAGGGACATCCAGCCTTATGGTGGGACGAGCTACAAGAAGACAGACGCTGCAAAGGCAAGCAGAAGATCAAGAGTTGGGATCGAATGATCGCGAAGATGAAGGCGAAGTTCATCCCAAGAGACTATCAAATTACTCTGTTCAGGAGGATGCAGAACCTGATATAGAAGCTGATGACAGTGAAAGAATACACTGAAGAATTCTATCGACTGAACATCAGAGAAGGTCATCGGGAGAGCGATGATGAAAAGGTTGCTAGATATATGAATGTTCTGAGATACGACATTCAGGATGAATTGAGCATGGTTACCATCAGAACGGTGGAGGATGCGTATTAGATGGCTTTGAAAGCAGAGGAGAAGTTGAGCCGTAAGCAAGGTCAGCGAGGGAAAGGAAGGAGTCAGACCAGAGGCAAGGAAGTTTCCCAAGATAAATTCCAGTAGCCCAAAGAGGAATGGAAGAAACCTTAGGGTAAGGTAGAAAGAGGTGGAACCTCACAACGAGGACAGCCATATGTTGAACAGATAGGACAACATACAGAGCAGAGGGGAGATTATGCTGACGCAAACACTTTTCCTCGTACCAGAGGTAGAGGAAGAGGTCGAGGAGGAGTAATCACATGTTTCACATGTGGGAAGAATGGTCACAGGTTATTTGAGTGTCCAGAGAAAAAGAAGGACATTGGAGAAGCTCACATCGCCGAAGCACAGAAGTGGGATGTTGAGACCGAAGACACAGAAGGCGGAAGGTCGCTGATGATGCGTAAATCTCTCTTAACACCCGGGAAGGAGGTGGAGGACTCGTCTCAAAGGACCAAACTTTTCAGAACAACTTGCAAGACCAAGGATTGGGTATGCAAGGTTATCGTGGACAACGATAGCACAGATAATCTCGTTTCAACCGAGATGGTGGAAAAACTGGAGCTGGAGACAACTGATCACCCGAGTCCATACAAATTTTCATGGCTATAGAAGGGACATTAGGTGAGTGTCACTAAACAGTGTTTAGTTGAATTCAAGATAAGGGAATATAATGATAAAGTACTCTGTGATGTCATTCCCATGGATGTATGCCATTTATTGTTGGGTAGACCATGGCAATATGACAGAAATGTGGTTCATGATGGGAGAATGAACACATATACTTTAGAGAAGGATGGGAGGACACACAGGTTGCTTCCGATAAAGGATAAGGAAGTGAAATGGGAAGTGAGCAACACAATACTTCTCATGAGTGGGAAGGAACTTCTTACAGAGATGGAGAAGAAGGAAGATCCACAATTTGTTGTGGTCAAGAAACCGAGGATTGTTCTGACTAGCACAAGAGTGGATGATATACCAGATGAGATTCAGGAACTATTGGAAGAGTTCGCTGACATCATAGTGGATGAATTACCTCGTTCGTTTCCATCGATGAGGAGTGTGAGTCATCACATACACCTCATATGAGGGGCTAGTTTGCCAAACAAAGCTGCATACAGGTTGACACCGCAAGAAAATGAGGAAGTCAAGAGGCAGGTCCAGGAGTTGATGGACAAAGGATTAGTCAGAGAAAGTTTGAGCCCATGTGTTGTTCCAACAATACTCAGTCCAAAGAAGGATGGAGGCTGGAGAATGTGTATCGATTCTAGAGTGATAAATAAGATAACCATCAGGTACAGATTTCCATTGCCGAGAATGGATGATCTGATGGATTGCCTGAGTGGGGCAAAGTATTTTTCAAATATAGATTTGAAGAGCGTGTATCACCAGATTCGCATGAGAGAAGGCGATGAATGGAAAACAGCATTCAAGACAAACAAAGGTTTGTATGAATGGCTATTCATGCCGTTTGGTTTGACGAATTCTCCGAGTATGTTTATGAGGTTGATGAACGAAGTCCTGAGCGAATTCATCGGAAATTTTTTCATTGTGTATTTGGATGATATACTGATTTACAGTAAATCAGAGTCTGAACACCTGAAGCATTTAGCTACAGTGATGAAGAAGGTACAGTAGGAGAAGTTGTTGATAAATATGAAGAAGTCCTCATTTATGAAGACAGAACTCATATACTTGGGTTTTGTTATTTCGATGAATGAATTGAAGATGGACCCACATAAGGTGGAAGTAATTAATAATTGGCCATCACCGAGACATATTTTTGAGGTGAGAATTTTTCATGGTTTGGCTAGTTTCTACCGGAAGTTCATCAGGAATTTCAGTGGGATTAGTGCAGCGATGATGGACACAGTGAAGAAGCGGTATAAATCCTTTCACTGGACAACAGAGGCTGAAAGAAGCTTCCATCTGTTGAAGCAGAAGATCACGGAATGACGCGTGTTGGTGTTACCGGATTTTCATAAAACATTTCAGGTGAAATGTGATGTAAATGGGTATGCCATAGGAGCAGTCTTGAGTCAGGAAGACAGACCAGTTGCATATTTCAGCGAGAAGCTCGATGAGGCGAAACTAAAGTACTCCACTTATGATAAGGAATTTTATTCTATCATACAGGCACTGAAGAAGTGGAGGCATTACTTGATCCCAAAAGAATTTGTATTGTATAGTGATAATCATGCATTGCAGTTTGTGACTCGACAGGAGAGGTTGAATCAGAAACATTCCAAATGGGTAGAGTATGTGCAGAATTTCACATTTGTGATCAAACATATTTCAGGTACTGCTAACAAAGTGGCTGATGCTTTGAGCAGGAAGTGTTTATTGCTGCAGGAATTCTGAGTCAAAACATTGGGTTTTGAAAATCTCAGGGACATTTACGCAGGTGATGCAGATTTTGCAGAAGCGTACGAAGCAACTGAGAATCCAGTTCTCAGAGATCGAAGTCCGTGGATAGATTATATGATCCAGGAAGGATTGTTGTTCAGAGGCAATCAACTGTGTATTTCGAGATGCTCCATGAGGGAGAACTTGTTGAAGGAGAAACACAATGGTGGATTGGCAGGACATTTTGGCCATGAAAAAACATTTGCGAAGCTGAATGAGTCATATTTTTGGCTAGGGATGCGAGCAGATGTCAAGAGGTTCATTGACAGATGCAGAGTTTTCCAGCATTCGAAGGGAGGGAAGCAGAATGCAGGATTTAATCAGCCATTGCCCATACCAGAGAGGCCATGGGAGGCAATTAGTATGGATTTTGTATTGGGGTTGTCGAGGACACAAAGAGGTGTTGATTCCATCTTTGTGGTGGTGGACAGGTTTTCTAAAATGGCACATTTCATCCCATGCCAGAAGACCAGCGATGCGACTCACATCGCAAATCTATTTTTCAAGGAGGTCATTCGACTTCATGGATTGCCGAAAAGCATATTTTCGGACAGGGATACTAAATTCATAGGGCATTTTTGGAGGACCCTATGGAAGAAGATAGGAACTAACTTGGCGTTTAGTTCAGCTTATCATCCTCAGACGGATGGGCAGACAGAAGTGGTCAACAAAAGTCTGGGAGACTTGCTGAGAAGCTTGGTGACAGAGCACCATAGCAGTTGGGACCATGTATTACCACAAGCAGAGTTCACATACAATGATTTAGTGAATCAAAGTACAGGGAAAAGTCCATTTCAGATTGTGTATGGAATGCAACCGAGAGGAGTTTCTGAACTGAGGAATTCAGAACAGACTGTGACTAGCAACGCTAGTGTAGAGGAATTTGCTGAAGTAATGAAAGAACTTCACAGCCAAGTGAAGAAGCGACTGATAGATTCAAATCAGGAGTATAAGCGCAGAGCAAATCAACATCAGAGACAACTTCAGTTTGAAGTTGGATATTTGGTTCTGGCACACTTAAAGAAGGAAAGGTTCCCAAGGGGAACATACAATAAGCTGAAAATGAAGAAAATCGGGCCATTCAGGGTCCTGAAGAAATTCAGAGAAAACGCTTATGAGATCGAGTTGTCGGATGGCATCGGAATATCTTCGATATTCAATATCGCAGATTTATACCTGTACATGGTTGGAGAAGCAGAGAATGCAACTGATAAACCAATCATCCAGTGGACGAAGCAGATGCTGATTGCAAAGAAGCCGCAGATGGAGTGCATACTAGATAACACAGTGGGTAAGAAGACCAGAAGAAAAGAATACTTTGAGTATCTGGTCAAGTGGAAGAATCATCCAGTTGAAGATGCCAGCTGGGAGACTGAAGCTGAGATACAAAAGCATGGACATACTGTGCGATAGCTCATGGACAGGAGCCCATGAAAGTTTTCAAGCCAAGGAGTATGATGCAGGAGCATCGCCAGCACATCAAGCGAGCCAACGTGGAGCGGAAGACAGCTGGACAAGCCGGCACAAATTTTGAAAAACACTTTGGGATTGTTGCGCAAGTCTTTAATGAAGCTATTTATGAAGGCGCACTTTGTATATTGTAAATGGACCTTGAGGGGATATCTCTCGTCCTTAGGTAGATGAGGCATTTAAGATAGTTAATGAAAAGTTAGATAGAAATTTAATTCTAGATTTGATAACTAGAGTTCAAGAGGGAAAACGGATATAGACACCCTCATTGTATCATTGTAATATTATCAATCCAGGAGAGCAGAAGAGCAAGCAGAGAAGTGTATGAAGAACACCCATGTACAGACATTTGAATTAATAAGAAGAAATCTTTAATTCAAATTCATGGTTTGTGTTGTTTCTCTGGGTATTGATGTTATGCTCATGAATGTTTGCTCCCTGTTATACATTTTCTTTTATATATGTTGTGTATATGATTTCATGGTTGAATTGAAGTTTGAGAGGGTGAGTGAATGAGTTTCAACTGTTTTCTCTAATTGAGCCAGAGGATTCCTGCAAGGAGTGCAGTCGAATTGTCCGCAAGGAGTGCGTTGACAGAAGGGTTCACTTAGAGATAGCTTTTTTTCTCATTTCCTCGAAAGTGCAGTTAGGCACAGTGTCGTGCAAGGAGTGCGTAGGCCAAGCGAAGTCTCAGAGTTGCGATTCTGAGCAAAGTATTGAAAGACTGTTGTTGCAGGAGTGCGCAGGGTCAAAAGACTTCAACACTTAGACAAAGTTGAAGATTTGCCGCAAGGAGTGCGTGCAAAGTTCCTTCTAAGTAATTGAGAATCGCAAGGAAGCTCAAGAGGAGTAGGCCTTCGAACTCACTGAAGGATAAGCACAGGGGAAGTTGCAATTGGAGGTCCGAGGGAGGCATCGCAGGTTGGAGAGTGAGTGAACAAGTCTCGTGGAGAGGTGCTCCTTCATTTTGCAGTTTTAGCAAAGGAAGAACAGACGATTGAATTCCTTCGAGGAGATTTCGCGAAGTTTCATGGGTCGTTGAATCTTGCGGAGGTGCAAAAATATTACGGTGCGAACGTCTGAAGGTTCAAAGCTCAGGAGGGTCAGAGCCATGGATCCAAGTCATCCAAGACCGGTGGATTATTTCATGAGATCACCTATCGGGATCTCGTGAGAAAAGGGGCCAAGGTTTGGCAACAGGAATCGCGATATTGCGAGATGGCATACCCCGACAACCAAAGGGTAGTGTGTGGGACTGCAGGAGTGAGTGGAAGATAGGTGGTGGAGATCAGGAGATCTCGCGAACTCGGAAGTTCGCAGGGTGAGAGCCCAATTATTGGGTACTCCAAGTCACGAAGGAGAGAGGTTGCAAGTAGCGAAAGCACGATAGGATCGTATCGGATTTTCGTCGCATCGGGACTCGGGAGTTGGAGAGCCGAGTGCTTGGTATCGCAAGTAGCAAAGCCGCGATAGAGATGAAGTCCTGATAGAGGAAAGAGGAAGTCAGTTTCGAATGAAATCTCGGGTCTTGGGGATTCGAGAGCCCAACGATCAACCTAGAACTTGCGAAGTCGCGAGTTCCGATCCTCCGAAAGCAAAGAAGGGGGGGATCGCGCCGAAGAAAACCTGTGGGGTGTCGATTTCCTGATAGGGAAATAGAATAACCTTGGAGTTCTTCGGGCCGTGAGTAGAAGAAGGTCCTGAGGAAGCGAACGTGCCAGTGAGGGACCAGCTGCACCAATGTGCATACTCCACATTCCAATATTCACTTAAAGTCCTGTAATTATATTTTTTTTTTGTTTGTTAATTTGTGCGGAACCTGTTGTCTACGCGATTAACCTATGGCTTGAGAAACCACGACTCAGGGGAATCTAAGCCGTCAAAATCACTCGGGGATCGCACCCGGCCTGAGCCACACCAACCCTTAACATGGTTGGATTT
>SNQJ01S0050692.1:6088-46546 GCA_010110895.2 Picea sitchensis | reverse complement strand
GGGAACTTTAAGATCTTGGACAAATTAGGAATTTTTCTAGATCTATATATTTTAGATAAGCACTTCTAAGTTTACCTTCCCGGGTTGACATTAAATAAACTCTGATTGACATCATCAATTAGAACTAAACAGAACATTTCCAACCAACCCAACCCTATGGGCTACATGCTTCCACATCCTTGGCCAAATATGTCAAGAGACTCCACGTACATGAAGACTGCTTACAGTCCTACTGGTATACCGATGGGACTTCCTCCTCAAAGTCACCAGTACCCTCAAGTGAATAGACAACTTCCTTTCCTAGCCAATTTGGATCTACCCAACTTGTCTAGAATCTTGAATGATCCTATCTTACATTCTCCCCATTGGCCCGTCATACCAGCCAAGCTATCGTCTGACATTCCCAAATTCGATGATAAACCGAGAGAAGACCCAAACAACCATGTCATGACTTTTCACCTTTGGTGCTCATCCAAATATTTGATGGACGACTCCATTCGGTTACATCTCTTTCAACGAACTCTCACGGGTTCAACTGGAAAGTGGTATATAGAATTACCGCGAGGTTTATTTAATGAATTCAACACCCTTGCCAAGGATTTTCTCACACATTACCAATTGCCTATCTGCTATGAGACAGGAACTGAGATTTTGAGTTCCTTTAAGCAATCTTCGACCACTCATATTTCCGATCACATCCATGAGTGGAGACAAATACGACGTTTGATCAAACTCGACCTTCCTGGTTAGTTATTGGATGAATGGTTCACTAAATCATTCATGAATGAAAAATCCCATGATATTTACATGAGTGGCATTGTCACTGAAGAGCAGGTGATTAGTCGCGCTCAGTACCTTGATCTCATTTATTCACAAACAAACACTCTTTACAACTTGCTCCCTGATGTTTCTCTCCCTTCTACCACGACTACCTCAACAACCCCAACAACTTATCATGTTTTTGATGGTGTGATTGACACCTTCCATGATGACACTAAATCCACGTCAGCCACTCACACCAATCCCAAATATCCTGCTTCTAATGTTCAAAATACTCTAACTCCTACTCCTTCCATCGACAAAAATTCTAAGGTTAACTCTGTTCAATCCAAAAAGTAAATCTAAAAAAGGAAAGGGTAAGAATAAGGAGGATAGAAATAATAATCCACAATCCGATAAACCCAAGACCCAGTCTGCTAATGATAAGGATAAGCGTAAACCTCAATATCCTTTCCTTATCTGTGGTGATGATCACTACACGAAAGATTGTCCAAGACGCGTTGAGGTCACTAAGTTCCTTCAAGGGACTAGAAAACCTCCCACACCTGTCATTTTGTCACAACCTTTCCCTTCTCAAGAGCAGGCTCAATTGGTCATCCATGAACAACCCTCTCCTTCCACCACTTCATATGTCCTTATGTGTACTAGTAATTCTACCAAGAACGACATTTCCATCACCACTCGAGCCAAATATTATTCTCCTTCAAAGGAGAAATTTGACGATTTACCACCTTCGTTGGTTCAACCGACTCCTTCAACTTCACCTCCCAACGGTCCTCTTCATCTCGAATGACCGGGTCCCGATACAGTTCTCTTCTCTCCTCCAAAGGTTATTGTTTGAAAGTCTGCCTTCAATCCTCATGCACATGCTACTCAAAACTACAATATTGTAGAAGATCTTGTGCAAACACCCTCTATGATGTCATCTCTCGAAGTCCTTCAAAGTTGTCCCGCTCAACGGAAGGAACTATTAAAGGCCATCGATGGAATTGATCCCACATATATGAATTTGATAATCTTTGACTTGGAATATCACATTCCAAGGCTACCTCCTCAGTTAGCGTTTCAGTTTCAAGTTGTTGTCAAGAACAAGAACATCTATAGAACCATTATTGATGAAGGCACCTCGATGTGCGTCATATATGTTGCTTGTTGGAAATCCATTGGCTCTCCCTCCCTCACCGAATCACACAATACACTTAAGTGTTTTAATGGTTTTGGTTTTAAACCCTACGATGTTCTTCCCTCGTTGTCTATTACGTTCGAAAGCAAATCGATCAACGTATAGGTCGAAGTCTTTGATGCGCCTCTTGATTATAACCTCTTACTTGGATGTAGATGGATTGATTCCATGTGTGTTGTCGTGTCAACCCTTTTCTATGTATTGTGTTTCCCACATCAAGGAAATTTTTTTATGGTTGACCAACTGGCTTTTTTCAACTCTGATTCATGTACTAGCAATGTGCCATTTATCTCGAAGACACCTTCTGGGTACGAGAATGTCAGTGTGGGTCTCTTGAAAGATTCCACTCTTATGGGTACCTTCCCAATGTAAATGTGTTTAAACTACACAAAATAGATTTAGCTAAACAATAATACACACATTTGAAGAGAGAATTGGAGAAAGAAGAAGAAAGAGAGAAAGAATGGAAGAATTCTCACTAACCATTGTGAATAATGAATAATTTACACATGATATACTCTGTATAACTCAATGAGTTTGAATTGAGGTGAACCAATGTGCCATAGTGGTGGTTTAGAGTGATCTGGACACACAACAACAGTTACGGGAGTGAACTGCCACCTATTCTAGTCTCTGATACAGTTATAGGAGTGAACTGTCGCCTAGTTGAGTTAACTAGTCAACTAGTCTTCAGTTAACTGACTAAAAAGAGAGTAGTGAGGAGTTAAATCAAGGAATCAAGGCTAATTCCCCACTCTAGTAATGATACCAAGGCAAGGTAAAATTAGCATGGTGATGATCCCAATGTTGCATGGTGATGATCCCAATGCAACATCTAAACTCAACTCAACTAGTCAAACAGAAGTGTCAACTGAAAGAGAATATTCTCCAGGTGGAATATTCTCCCCTAAAATATAGGAAACTAGAATATAGGAGGTGGAATATTCTTCCCTAAATAAATCCTAGGTGTGTGTGAAGTAACTCCAACACCCCCCTTGAACATCACTATGGTGAAAATAAAGATTGGGTCTCGACAACGAGGCCATGTTAGGTACCCAAGTACAAAATATACACTAAAAATAAAGTGAGGAAAGAGGAAAAGCATCATGGGAAACCCCCTCCTCAAGGTACAATGTATGTAAAAAGAAGAACTGCAGTTGCTAGGCAACTGTGTCCTTCACTCCAATACGACCTCCTAGAGAATGGAATTTCTGCTCAGTGAAGGTCTTGGTGAAAATGTCTGTTGTTTTTTCTGCTGAAGGACAAAACTGTAAGTCAATGATCCCCTCATGTAACAAGTCCTGGATGTAGTTCATGTGGATCTCAATGTGCTTCATTCACTGCCTCTGAACTGGATCTCTGCAGAACTTCAAAGTGCTCAGGTTGTCACACCAGATGATGATCGACTGATGAAACTGAATGCCCAACTCAGTGAGAAAATGTTGTAGCCACATAGACTAAATGGTTATGTTAACTACCCCTCCGTACTCTGCCTCGGATGAAGATAGAGCAATGGCAACTTGCTTCTTGCTCGACCAACAGATAGGCCCAAAGCCAAGACTGAGTGAGTAACCAGATGTGGACTTGCGATCAATGTTATCGCCAGCCCAGTCAGAATCAGTAAAACCAATGAGATCTAATGTAGAGTATGTTGCATAATAAATCCCAAAGGTGATGGTTCCATGTACGTATCGAAGGATACACTTTGAAGCTTTCCAATGTAGCTCATGTGGCTCCTGCATGAACCTAGAAACTACGCCAACTACATATGAGAGGTATGGTCTGGAGTCTGTGAGATACAAAAAGCTCCCCAATAATTGTTTGTACAGTGTGTTGTCAACCAGTGGAGTCTCCCCGTCATTCTAAAGTTTGACTCCTGATAGGAAAGGATTCTGAGCAGAGTTGCAGTCTATCATGTGAAATATCTCAAGGAGATATCGTACATACTTGGCTTGGGACAGTTTGATGCCTGATGCATCCTGACTGATCTCAAGTCCAAGGAAGAAGTGTAGTGGACCCATGTCCATCATAAAAAACCTGTCATGTAGAATCCTCTTGACTGCAGCAATTACTGAAGTCGAGCACCCGGTGATCAACAAATCATCGACATACATAACTAAAAGTAGAAGTGAATCAACCGTCCTGAGCATGTAGACATTTGGGTCTGATTAACAATGTTCAAAGTTCTGTGACAATAGGTAGGATTCCATCTTGGCATACCATGCCCTCGGAGCCTGCTTGAGGCCACAAAGTGACTTCTTTAGTCGATATACCAAAGATGAGTCTTGCATAAATCCCTGGGGTTGCTCCATGTAGATATCCTCAGAGAGATCACTGTGAAGAAATGCATTCTTCATGTCCATCTGATGGACTTCCCATCCCTTGGCTGCTGCAATGGCAAGGGCCAATCGAATGGANGTCAATACCAGGAACCTGCTGAAATCCTTTGGCAACAATCCTAGCTTTATATCTGCTAATCCATCCATCCACTGTGCTCTTGGTCCTGTAGACCCATCTGCATTTGACAAGTTTCCTCCCAGAAGGAAGGGGAACTAGATCCCAAGTCTGGTTCTCGAGGAGGGAGTTGTACTCCTTCTGTATGGCGGATTCCCAAAAGGGTTTTCTAGTAGCCTCGCTATAATACTTTGGATCTAAAGACTGAACTAAGAAAAGATTCCTGGAGGGCAATGGTTCAGTGGCAGTGAGTGAGTGCAATAGGAGGCTCCTCAAAATCAAATTGAGTCCTCCTAGTATCGGCTGGATCACCAACGAGATCCCCTGCATCCTAAAGAGTAGTATGTGCCCACTTGGGCCTCTGCTCTGGCTCTGCAACTGCATCTGGATGCTCTGACTCTGCATCTGACTGTACTGACTCTGACTCTGAATCTGAATCATCTGAGTCCTCCGAAACAGAACTCTCGTCTGAATAAGAGTCGACATGTGCATGCTCATCATCTTGAACGGGTGGAAGAGTGAAGGTGTCTGCATGCGACTGCTGAGGTCATGCGAGACACTTTCCTCGAATTGTACACTATGCTCAATGATGAGCCGATCCGAGAAAAGATCAATAAGATGACAACCCTTCACACCATCAGGGTATCCAACAAAAATGCACTCAGTGCTCTATGGATCAAGTGTATTCCTCTTTTCAAAGGGAATGCAGGTCCATGAACGAGAACCAAAAATGCGAAAGTGGGTCACTTCTGGTTTGAGGCTGCTCCAAGCCTTGTAGGGGGTGTTATCACCATATAATTCCCAACTAGTGTCCGAGTTTCGAAAATTTTATGTCGGATTAAATCGTTGTAGAGCTGTGATAAATTTAGAGGACTCGTCTATATCTGGCGGTGTTTAGACGAAATAGTGGAGATATGAAGAATAAAGCTCAGCCGACCGTCGATCTCAAAGCCGGCGTGGATCAATGGCCGAGACGTGTATCGGAGATACAACTAGCACAAAGATTAAGCGGTCGAGGGTGGGCCAGGGAAAACCATCACGTTTTTTTTCAAGACACGTGGTGCCCTTAGAAGTATATCAGAAAGGAGGGTTGTTTGACCAAAACCACCTTTTTCAACCTCCGATGTAAAATTCGTCAGGCAAGATGCTGACCGTAGATCTTGAAACGACCTGGATCAATGATTGAGGTACAATTTGACGATCGAAGTAGCGCGAGAATTAGCTGAGAAGGGGCGGACCAGGGAAAACTACCCTGGTTTAAATCATGGACACGCGGCATTCTCTGAGACACATCAGGGGCTAACAGTGGTTCATCTAAAACTGCTTTTCTCCAAACCCTGATGGTAATAGACACCTATAAAAGGAGGGACCCCAAGCATTATTCTATGAGTATTTGAAACAGTCGGGTGGTCAAAGAGATTATTCATGATGGTGAAACGTTTCTTTTTGTTAATGATTGTAAGTCGTTTCATATACCAAAACTGACATCTGAAACTGTTACAGAAGCTGAAACGTTTTAGTTTCAGTTATTTTTTATCAAATTGTATAAGTACTAAGAGGCTTGAATTAGCCAAGGTTGGCAGAAGTTTAAGGGCACCTTTTTGTTTGTTTCAAACTTTATTTGTAAATTTTATGAATCTGAATGGAAGACAAATGCAGAAGATTTTGAAGTCTCTATGAAAATATTCTAACGGGTGGTGATATGAGCTTTGTTTTCTTTCATCGTATGTATTTCCTGTAGCTTGTCATTTCATTTAAATTTTCTTCTGTTTAAATTGGAGAGTTTAAAGGCCCAAAATTCGTCCTACGATGCTCTTGGTCTAAGAAATTTAAACTATGTGATTGTCTTCTTAACTTATTCAGAATTCATTTCAGCAATGCTATGATGCAATTATTTGTCTTCTTTATCTTCCTACACATATTTTTATTTCAATAATAACTCAGATTTAGTGCCTTATTTAGCCTTTGTCCTTTGGAGAGTTCTATCAGTCTACGCATTATCTTCGTTCACTTTCAGAATTTTGACTCCATAGCCCATAGTGTTCCCCTCTTCTTTGCTAGCAACTCTATTAAAAATCTCCCAAACAAATCAAATCTAGCCACTGGTTTCCATAGATATATCAAGTGACACAAGAGAGCCCTCTCTTAGTTGGGCAGGCTAGTGCCTCAGCTCTAAAGCTGGTTGAAACAATTACCTTTGCCATTTGTCTATTCAGCCGGACAAAATTTACAAAGTACTAACATTTTGGCGCCGTTGCCGGGGACAAAATTGAAAAATTTTCCCTGAGAAGAATGACATGGTTGAGTTGTAAGGTATGAGAGCAGAAAACACTTAGGCACATATTGGTTATATTCCTGCTCTGCCGACTCCACACATCAAAAATCAGTTTGAAGGCAATTTTGCTGGTAGAAGAATCCATAAATTCAAATCTTCAATGGTGACTCCACTCTTAATGCGTAATCCAGCTTCCAAAACATTATTGGTGACTCCACTCAAGCTTCGAATGTAATTCAGAGACTCCACTGGAAGATGAGATCCCTTGACAGAGGTATGAAAAGACATTATGGAAGAAAACAAGTACTTAAAATTTGATTTTTTCCAAGGCATTTTATTGTTTGTTATAAGTTACCTTTGGTCCTTCCTTGAACATGCCAAACAAATTTTTATTTACCTGTTGTATTCTAATGATGATCATGAGAAACTTGCAATTGTATATCCTCCTCTTAAAGTGGAACATGCATATCCTCACTGTATCACTGATTTTGATAAAAATAATTCCATCTGGGCTATGTGATGACCATAACCAAGTTGACGAGCCTCATGAAACCATGGTTGATGTTTCATCTCCTACACTTGATCCAACACCCTCCAATACTCATCATAGATATAGACCCTTAAAGTTACCCCACATCCTTCATGATTTTCCTCCAAAACACTATGAGTACCTACCTATGTTTGATGGGGAACCTGATTCCATATCAGCTGAAAAACACATCCAATGGTTTGAGCATTTTATAGATTTGTTTGAGATTGACCATGATGATGTTTGTATGAGGACCTTCTCTCAATCCTTGAATGGAGACACCAAATACTAGTTTAAACATTTGCAGCCAGAGACAATTAGCTCATGGGAGGAATTGAAGGATGTCTTTTTAAAGTTTTGGGGTAGGAAGAAATCTTTGGATCTACAACTTATAGAGTTCTATGCCTTAAAAAAGCAGAGCAATGAAACTATTTTTATATTCAATAGAATATTCTCCAGTATATATTACAATTTGTCCAAAGAAATTCAACCCATTGAAGTTGCTGCCATGCTCCATTATGCAACTACTCTTCATCCAGATTTGTCTTTCCTCCTTATGGAAAGAAGACCTAAGTCATTACAACAAATGTTTAATGATGCTCAGGACATTCAACACAACATCCAAGCATGTAAACGGATCCAAAATGAGGGGTTGAATGCTCAAGAACATGAAAGTGAATATGAACAAAAAATAGTTGATTGGAATCTTGAGCATAGAATTGACAATATCATAGGTCCTCTTGAAATTTCCAATGCTAATGATTTTGCAAAAAATTATATTCCACTTGTTGAAAGAGGAGGTGTTGATTTAGCTTTTGATCCATCCCATGATAAGAAGGGGGCTGATCGTTTTATGTATTCATTTGTAGACAGTCAAGAAGATGAATTTGCAAATCAGTTTATCAAAGAACATTTTGATATTCCAAGTTTGTTCTTGTTAGATGGCATTGCATATGTTGTTGATTTGCCTATATATGATGAATATGATGATGATTATGATGTTGAATCCCTAGAACAACCAACTGCGTGGTCTCTATCATAAAATATTCCTTTTCAACAGTGTAATGAGAGCAATTAGCCTACATATCACAATTATAAAGAAGAAAGTATTGAATCAGCTGAAGGGAATTATTTACCTTTATGTTTTTCTTCATTCAAATTGTTGAAACAAAATCCTAAGATCATCATTGAAGCAAAGGAATGTGTGTTAATGCCAAATCACATTGATTCACTAAAAACAATTGACAAGAAATTGCAACAATCTTCTCACGTGTTTGATGACCCTGGTACTTGTTACATAGAAGGTCTTGTTAGTACAAATTTGCAACCATTGGTTGAAGACGAATCTGAAAATGAGTGTGTTCAACAATCCAAAGAAATTGAAAAATGTGCCTATGACAACAATGAAGAAAATGAAGAAGGTTTTGAATCAGATGAAAGAACCTTGCCATTGTGTTTTTCCTCTTTCAAACTGTTGAAACAAATTGTCTATAATGATTCAAATCAGAAATCCTCTAGGCATAATGTTAAATATGAAGAAAGCAGTGGATTTGGAAATGAAAACTATCTTCCATTATGTTTTTTTTCCTTTAAATTGTTGAAAGCAAATCATGAGATAACAAAGGAAGTAGGGAAGTCTGATTGCATTCACAGTGGAATTGTTTTACATGAGAAAATGGTTATCAGTGAGGAAGAACAACAACCTTCTCATGCATTTAATGATTGTGTTGTTGATTACATGGAAGGTTATCTCAGTTCAGATTTGCAGCCCGTGCTAAACTACCAGCTTGGAAATGAAGATGATAGTAAATCAATATCATTGTTAGACATAGATTTCTTTCCACCAGGGGTTTCATTTCAACCAACACTATCTTCTAATTCAGAAGATTGTTATTTCTAGTAGTCTCATCAGATTTTTCAGCCTCTTGGTGGCAATCAACATGTTAAATCACATGAAAACAAGAATGCGGTGGAAGGGGTGAAACATGATTGTTGTTTTCTACATATTTTAGAGGATCCATTTGCAGTTTTGTTGGAGGCAATGAACAGTCCAAATGTTTTTAATTTTTTGAGATTTGGATTTATGGATGAATTTTTTAATGAATCATCAGTAAGTAGGAATTGGAGAAATCTTATGAAAAGTAAACAAACAGTGGATAAAATGCTTGCATGGTTGCATTGGCATTTTGATTTCACTTGATTGGTAGTTCATTTCAGCAGTTAGAGTAGGTAGGAGTGTGTGAATAAGCTTGTTGGTTAGGCATTTTTCAGTATGGATTTCTAGTAGTGTGTACAGTGATATTTTAGTAGTGTGTTCAGTATTCAGTATCCAGTGGAGAGCACTGTGCAGAGTTTGGTTTTCAACAGACACTAGTGACAGGTTAGAGCAAGGTACAAAGACATGTTTTTGGAGCATCCCAATGGATTAGGCACATGGCCTACTGTTCTTTTCTACCTCGCGGGGAGGATAGCATCCCTAGTCAGAGCCAATGTTATCACCATATAATTCCCAGCTGGTGTCTGAGTTTCAGAAATTTTATGACGGATTAAATCGCCGTAGAGCTGTGATAAATTTAGAGGACCCGTCTATATCTGGACCCGTCTATATCTGGCGACGTTTGGATGAAATAGTGGAGATATGAAGAATAAATCTCAGTTGACCGTCGATCTCAAAGGTAGCCTAGATCAATGGCCGAGACGTGTATTAGAGATACAACTAGCACAAAGATTAAGCGGTCAAGCACGGGCCAGGGAAAACAGTCATAGTTTTTTGCGGGACACGTGGCGCCCTTAGAAGTATATCGGAAAGGAGGGTTGTCTGACCAAAACCACCTTTTTCAACCTCTGATGTCAAATTCTTCAGGCAAGACACTGACCATAGATCTTGAAACGACCCGGATCAACGGTCGAGCTACAATTTGGCGATCGAAGTAGCGCTAGCACGAGAATTAGCCGACAAGGGGCGGACCGGAGAAAAATGCCCTGGTTTAAATCATGGACACGAGGCGTTCTATGAGACACATCGGGGCTAAGGGTGGCTCATCTAAAACTGCTTTTCTCCAAACCGCGATGGTAATAGACGCCTATAAAAGGAGGGACGTCGTGCATTATTCTATGAGTATTTGAAACAACCAGGCGGTCAGAGAGATTATTCATGATGGTGAAACATTTATTTTTGTTAATGATTATAATTTTTTTCATATACCGAAACTGTTACAGAAGATGAAACGTTTCAGTTTCAGTTATTTTTTATCAAGTTGTATAAGTACTAAGAGGCTTGAATTACCCAAGGTTGGCATAAGTGTAAGGGCACCTTTTTGGTTGTATCAAACTTTATTTGTAAATTTTATGAATCTGAATGGAAGACAAATGCAGAAGATTTTGAAGTCTCTATGAAAAGATTCTAACGGGTGGTGATATGAGCTTTGTTTCCTTTCATCATATGTATTTCCTGTAGCCTATCATTTCATTTAATTTTTCTTCTATTTAAATTGGAGAGTTTAAAGGCCCAAAATTCGTCCTACGACACTCTTGGTCTAAGTAATTTAAACTATGTGATTGTCTTCTTAACTTATTCAGAATTCATTTCAGCAATGCTCTGATGTAGTTATTTATCTTCTTTATCTTCCTACACATCTTTTTATTTCAATAATAACTCAGATTCATCGCCTTATTTAGCCTTTGTCCTCTGGAGAGTTCTATTAGTCTACACATTGTCTTCATTCACTTTCAGAATTTTGACTCCATAGCCCATAGTGTTCCCCTCTTCTTCGCCAACGAATCTATTAAAAATCTCCCAAACAAATCAAATCTAGCCATCAGTTTCCATAGATATATCAAGTGACACGAGAGAGCCCTCTCTAAGTTGGGTAGGCTAGTGCCTCATCTCTAAAGCTGGTTGAAACAGTTACCTCTGTCATCTGTCTATTCAGCCGGACATAATTTACAAAGTGCTAACAAGGGGTCTTATCCTTGACAGATCTATGAGGAGATCTATTTTGGATGTATGTTGCATAGTTAAGTGCTTCGGCCCATAGTCTCTGTGGTAGTGACTTTGCATGCAACATGCAAGATGCCATCTCCTTTAAAGATTGGTTTTTCCGCTCAGCAACTCTGTTTTGTTGCGGAGTATAGGGAATTGTATGCTGCAACTGAATCCCTGCCTCATGGCGAAGATTGTGGATCTCATGATTCATATACTCTCCTCCATTATCAGTTCGAAGGACTTTGATCTTCTTTCAGGACTGTGTCTCAACCAGGGCTTTGAAATCTTTGAGGTGTTGAAAGACCTCGGATTTTTGCCTGAGAAAGTAAATCCAAGTAAAACGTGAGAAATCATCAACAAAAATGAAAAAAAACCTCTCTTTTATGATCGATGGATGCGGAAAAGGACCCATGCGGTCACTGTGGATCAGATCTAAAGGTGCGGAAGCTCGCTGAGACTTTCACTTGTCAAATTTCTCTTGAGGGTGATTTCCGAGAACACATCCCTCACATACTCCCTTGGAAAAATGGATGTTTGGCAGACCATCAACTAATCTATCATTCCTAAGCTATTGCATGTATCTGAAATTCAAATGTGCAAACCTTTCGTGCCATATCCTACTACTTTCATCAACATGAGTAAGCAGTAAAGTAGAATCAGGTTCAATGAATTCAGAAAATGTATACAATCTAGACTGATGATTTACCTCACCGGTTGCAACCCTAGAGTTTGTTTGCATGTGGTAGATGTCCACGACATTTTGTGTGAATATGACTCTCTTTCCGGTGTCGGAATTCCTCATCTGATACACGGAGAGAAGGTTGACAGAAAGCTTGGGAACATGCAACACATTCTCGAAACTTCCATTTGTGAGTTCAATCCTTCCTTTGTCGGTGACTTCGGCAGAAGAGTTGTCCCCCATCAAAATGGGAGGACCTTTGCATGTATCCAAAGAAGAATATGTTGCTTCTGAGGCATCCATTTGATGTGATGCTCCTGAATCTATGATCCAAGCATCGGGAGAGGAGTTGATGGCAATCAAGGCATGGCTTGAATTGCCTTTCTTGGAATTCAGATCTGTTGGATTCTTCTTCTTTTCACCCTCGAGGATGCGATCTCCAAGGTTGTTTTGCTGAAGTATCTGAGACATCAGATCTTTTTTTTTTGCATGCATGCAGATTCCGAATGGAATCCTTTGTGACAGTATGTGCATTTATATCCTTTTCTTCTCTTTTCTCCTTTGGATCTGGAGGCATCGGTGAAGGGTTTTGTGTACAGTGAGTTCATGTGCCCTTGGGCCTTTGATTGCGCCCATGTTGATGAGCTTGGTTTTCTCTTGTGTCAAGGGTTCGTTAAAGTCCTCAAGAGAAGGCATCTTCCAGGTGGCTCCAGAGGGGAATCTAACAGTATGGTATGTATATACGAATACAAAAAATTCAGTACCAAGCTTGGAGAGAATGGTGAGAACCATTTGGTTCTCCTCTGTCGATTTGTCAACCCCGCAAGCTTTGAGTTGCGACAGTAAATCCTTGAATTTTGTAAAGAAATCTTGGATATTGTCAAAGATTTTTGGATCCAATGTGAGGAGCTCCACATCCATCATGTGTCCCCTCTTCTCATCTTGTTTTCCAAAGATCCCTTCCAACATTTTCCAGGCTTCATTGGGAGTCTTACAGGAAGATATGTGAAAAAGGAGATCGGGAGAGATAAGACTGCAAATTTTCCGAGTGCCTCATCCATGCGATTTAAGTACTTGGATTTTTCTATGGCTGATGTTGGTTTTGTATCTGTATTCATGGTTAACTTGTACAACCCTCTAGATCAAAGATGTATGGATATTTTCTCCTTCCATGCAAAATAGTTGTAAGGTGTAAGAATGAATTCTTTTTGGAATTCCATCTTTCCGCTGTCTTTAATCTTTTGTACCTGCAAAAATTTTGGTGTAGATTTTTCTTAGTAGTCCGTCAGCTCTGATACCATGTAAATGTGTTGAAACTGCATAGAATAGATCTAGCTAAACAATAATACACACATTTGTAGACAGAATTGGAGAAAGAAGAAGAAGGAGAGAAATAATGGAAGAATTCTCATTAACCGTTGTGAATAATGAATAATTTACAGATGATATACTCTGTATAACTCAATGAGTTCGTCTTGAGGTGAACGAATGTGCGATAGTGGTGGTATAGAGTGATCTAGAAACACACCAACAATTACGGGAGTGAACTGCCACCTATTCTAGTTTCTCAGGCAGTTATGGGAGTGAACTGCCACCCAAATGAGTTAACTAGTCAACTAGTCTTCAGTTAACTGATTGAATAGAGTGTAGTGAGGAGTTAACTTAGGGAATCAAGGCTAATGCACCACTCTGATGATGATACCAAGGCAAGGTCGAATTAGCATGGTGAGGATCCCAATGTTGCATGGTGATGATCCTAATGCAACATCTAAACTCAACTCAACTAGTCAAACTGAAGTGTCAACTGAAAGAGAATATTCTCCAGGTGGAATATTCCCCCCTAAAATATAGGAGACTGGATAATTACTAATTATAAATAATAAACAAGGAATAACCTTAGGAAAAATAAATCCTAGGTATGTGTGAAGTAATTCCAACACCCAATACCACCACCCAATGTTCCACCTCCTTTTGTCGCCTCGATCAACATGATTTCTACCTCTGTTCGCGAAACCCCCGCATCTTATGACCCGTGCATAGTACCCGATCCTGGTGATTATCTTCGCTATGGTGAACAAATGCCTTTAAGTCCGGTTGAATTTTCTTATCAATCCATTCAATCGACAACCCCTTCTACTCCCTCTCTTGGTGATTTATCTCTAGATCTGTTTCATGTCATCGTTCCCGTGGATGAGATGATCATGTCGGTTATGTCTATGGAAGATACCATGTGGCATTATGGAGAAACACACCATAGAGAGTTACCAACGGATTTCAACTCCGTCGACTGTTGTTGTCATTTCCTCCGTTCCTGAGTCAACACACGATGTGCTTTATGAAGGGAACCTGAGTAATATTTTACCCATCGTTCCTCTTGACATATCCATTAAACCTGGAGTTGTTTAAAATGTTCACATTGGAGCCACATGTTCTGATGATGAATTCGTCACTTATAAATCTAGTTTTCAAGAATTTTGTGACGTTTTCGCTTGGAGTTACGAAGATATGTCAGGTATTGACCCCGATATCATTGTGCATGAAATTAAGACCTACCCAGATGCTAAACCTGTTCGATAGAGACTTCTCCCGGTCCACCCTCATAAAGCCGCCACTATCAAGATCTAAGTAAAAAAAATTCTTAAAGACAGATTTATCTATCCTGTGGCTTTAATCGATTGGGTATCCAATCTAGTTTCGGTCAATAAAAAACAAGGCATAATCCGTGTATGTGTCGATTATAGGGATAATAATAAATCTTTTCCTAAGGAAAATTATCCAACCCCCTTCATTAACCAGATCGTTGACGATTGCGCTAGGAGTGAAATATTCTCTTTAATGGATGGTTTCTCCGGCTATAATTAGATAAATATTTTTCCTGTGGATCAACACAAGACTGTTTTCATCTGTCCTTGGGGTACCTTTGCCTACCAGAAACTGCCTTTTGGTTTAAAGAATGTCGGCGTGACTTTTCAACGTGCTATGTCTTATACTTTTCACAGTATCAATCACATCATACAACCATATCTCGATGATCTACTGGCCCATTCCATGTGCTGCCAAGATCACCCGACCCATCTTCGACCCATTTTCATTCACTGTCGTTACTATCGTATACGTTTAAACCCACGCAAATGTGTTTTTTGTGTAGAGTCCAACTGAATTTTGGGTTTTATTGTGTCACTTCACAGAATTAGGGTGGATCCTTTGAAGGTTGATGCTATCCTTAATCTACCTCCTCCTTCTACAGTTCGCCAGCTCCAAAGTTTGCAAGGGAAGGCAAACTTTTTTCATTGATTCATCCCCAATTACACTGAGTTAACGTTAGGATTTACTTGACTGTTGAAGAAGGGCTAAGAGTTCATATGGGAAGAAATTTCCAACAAAGCCTTCGAAGATTTGAAACTTTCCCTAACCCATACACCACTTCTTTTCCCACCCGATTATAGTTGAGACTGTTTCCTCTACCTCGCCGTTGTAGACTCTACCATTGCCTTGGTTTTAGTCCAAGAGGATGATTTGCATGAAGAACATGTAATTTATTATTTTATTTGGAGTCTCACGACTATCAAAGACAAATACCTCCATGTGGAAAAACTAGCCTTGGCGGTTGTTCAAGCTGTCCAACGTTTCTGTCACTATATCCTACTACGTAGAACCACTGTCATTTTTTATTGCAACCCTATGTAGCATATCCTTACGTCCCAATTTCTAGGGGGAAAGTACTCCAAATGGATTGTGATTCTCCAGGAGTTCGGCTTAGAGTTTGAACGCGCTAAGTCTAAGAAATCATTGGTTTTCGCCGAACTGATATGTGACCTTCCCTCCACTGAGACAAAAAACATGGCAGAGGATTCCTTTCCCGATGAATCCATTTTTATGATAAGTTCTGATGACACTTGGTACAGAGATATTATCATCTATCTCCAGACTAAAACTTTCCGGCCTAACCTTTCTAGCACAGATCGTCGTTGTATACGGTATCAAGACCGTTAATACATAATTCTCAATGACACTCTTTATCGCCATGGTGTTGACTCTATTTTCCGACGCTGTCTCACCTATGATGAAGTTGAGAAAGCTTTGAATGACTTCCAATCTGGAGCATGTGGTGGTCATATGTTTGGGTATGCCACTGTCCAAAAGATCTCACGAGCATGGTACTTCTAGCCTTCTTTGTTTAAAGACTGTATTACTCTTGTCCAGAAGTGTCATGCATGTCAAACGTATAATAATAAAATAATATCTCATCACACTCCTTTACACCCTATAGTTTCCATTGGTCCTTTCGCAAAATGGGGCATTGACTTCACGACATGTAACCCTCACTCAATCGGGGGGCATGGATACATCATCGTAGCCATGGATTATTTCACTAAGTGGGTTGAGGCGATACCTGCATTTGATAACATCGTAAAAACTGCAACACATTTCATATTCAATCATATCATCACTCGATTTGGAATCCCGCAAGTTATCGTTACTGATCACGGTAGCCATTTTTGAAACTTCATGATGTCTGAGCTTACTGAAAAGTTGGATCTTCGACATGAAAACTCAACCCCCTATTACCCACATCCCAATGGTCAGGTTGAAGCGATAAATAAATTTCTTATCACTATGCTTCGACAGATAATAGGAATTCACAAGACAAGATGGCACACGATGTTGTTTTCAACATTATGGGCCTATCGAACATTCGTAAAGTCTGCCACAGGGTTTACACCTTTTCAATTAGTGTATGGTATCGAATTTTTCCTTATTTTTTAATATGAGATACCATCTTTGAAGCTAGCTGTTGAACTTCTCCCCAACACCTCTGTCGAAGAGGAACATCTATTGTACCTGATGAAATTAGATGAAACCCATTGTGATGCCACCCTGGTTATTGAAACTCAGAAAAAGTGTGTCAGATCCCAATATGAAAAGCATGTCAAGCCACATGTTTTCTCTGAAGGTGATCTAGTTCTCCTCTATAAACAAGATTGTGATTTACTAGGGGCCAGAAAGTTCGAGGCTATGTGGCGAGGTCCTTATATTGTCAAACGAGTGTTGGAGAAGGGAGCTTATGAGTTAGTGGATTATGATGGCATTCCTTTGAGTGACCCTAGGAATGGGCTTTACTTAAAGAAGTACTATGCTTAGGTCATCTTTGCATTGGTGATTGTATTTTTATTGTATCATACTATTGTGTGCTACTTTTGTGTTCTTTTTCGTTATTTGGTTTTGACCCCCAGCTGCTTACCTTGTGTTGTGCTTGGTTTCCATATGTTCGTGCCTTCGCTACCCTACATCGGCTTCACCAATGATTCTATTCGTAGTACTCATAACTTAGAGTCCGCTGCTTGGGCAATCTATGCACCTACGAACGAGTTAAACAATCTACACTGTGTCTGCCTCGGTCATGCAGCTAACAATATCGTGGAATATAGTAAATTCATCGAATTGTTGACCGATGCTATTTCACTTGGAATCTGTCACCTTGTTATATGGCTTGATTCGCAGTTAGTGGTACTAGAGTTAAGTAATGTCGATGTTATCTTAAGTCCTACTTTGTTATGGGTATATCTACGAATTCGCCTCTTGGAATGTTAATTCGATTACATTGAATATCAGCATATTCCTAGATGTCTAAATACATTAAAATATGCATTAGCTAATTATGTGTTAGACATACATTTGAGACACATGTAAATCCAACCACAATTCACATTAAATAAATTAAGTTGGTAGAAGCCTCATGTATATATATAACGATAAAAGTGTTCTACAAAAAGGTGTTTTCATCTGAAGACCAAAAATATCAAAATTTGAAGCACTTGGATTCATATACAAAATAGCATCAAGGATACTACTCATGATAGCACACTACTTCCCGTGCTACCCTACGAGGTAGTCGACCAAGTGAACCAAATATACCCATGGTATGGCGTTGATAACGCCTCAGGATATCATCGATGGAGATGTCTGGGATATCTACTATCAATCCCTCTAGGTTCTGCTCAACCGCCTCATAGTCACCAGCATCCCATCCTGCTACCATGGCTGCTTCCCCTCATCTCTGAATAGGGGTTGTACCTAGAGGTCGGTGTAGCCCTACATCTACATTGTCAAAAAAAAATTCTTAGTCATTGGATTGAAAGCATAAAAAACATTTTATATTTCAAAATTCACAAAAACATCATAAAAGCAAAATGTATTTCTTACCTATATCTCCCCACTAAAATCCATCAGGTAGAACCAAATCGAGGATTCATTTGAAATACAACCCGACATATGCATAATCGTCCACCATCAGAATTTGAGGCCTCAACTAGTCAAAAAATACATCATTATACTTCACGTTGGGGCCCGCCACATGTCGGGCCATGAGGTTGCACCACCTCTTCATCCTTGGGTCTCGTGGAGCCGATATGCCCCACTCTACCTGTAAACGTAAATGGGGGAACCTCTCTAGGAAGAAAGACACTAATATAGACCCGTATCCAAATTGTTTCAGGTCCCCTCTCTTGCATTTTGTCAGTTGTGTCTTCATGCTACGAAGAACTTTGTCGCTCTAGTTAAAAACCCAAGGCTCCATGCACTCTACTTCATATTGAAAATATATTTGGAGGGCCATGTGAGGAGATGCACTCCCCATCATACATGTAATGGTAAAAAGAATATTCAAGAGGGGTAAATCCCTAACACCCCAGATGGAAACTTTTCCCTTGCGTCTCTCTGCCTCAGGATCACAGTATCAGCGGAGATAATCACTCATTGGTATACCACCACCTCTACCTCCTTTCAAGATCACATGAGATCCATGACAAGATAATCTCGTCAAGAAATAGATATCCTCAATATCTAAGGATAGTACGTGGGCACCCACATGAAACACCTGTTGATCCACATCCCACATGTGGACTAGATACTCCAGTTACCTCAGTTGGGCTCCCATGCCTTGGATTTTAAAGAATTCCAGTAACCCACATTGTTAGAGGGAATTTACAGTGCCTGGGTCATTCAAAGCAATGAAATCATCATCTTTGTGTTCCCTGTCCCTCCACTCCATCATTTTGATAATCAAAAACCTATATTGGGACAATAAAAGGGAGTTAGCATCCTTATATGCTACTTTGAAACATTTTTATTTGCTAAACCCGTATGAAGAAAATTTGATTTTCGATCGTCGTAGGTGGAGTATTACACATAGTGTGGGGTTTACACAGGTGAACCACGGGTCACCTGTGGAAACCTATAGTTTCCACGGGTCCCAATATAGCTCACTTGCAGCGGCACCAACGCGCACCTACCGGCCTAAAACTCAACTCAAAAATCCATTTTACACCAATAAAAATGAAATTTAATCCATTGAAAAGAAAGAGGACAAGGAGATTACTGTTTTGATGGAAGTCATTCGTTGAATGGTCGACCATACCTCCCACAATCGACAGCTGAAGTCTGAGGTAAAAATAGGGTTTCTAGGAAAGTTTTGGGCAAAATGAAAATGAAATAGTAAAAAAGATATTTTACCTATATTTATTTCATTTTTTACTTTTCTATTAATATTTAATATTATTTTATGCATTTTCTCCAAAACCTAAAAGTCTAATGGTTTTGTGAGTGTTTTGTTTTCTCGCAGATGGAATAAATAGGATCCTGAACAATGAAATATGAATATTTTTCTTGATTTTTTTTTTTCTGTTTGTCACATGTACAAGTACTTTTTAAGGTTTTTCAAAAAAACCTTGAGCCTAGTCTTTGTTCATTCTAGTGCTCAAAAATCGATGATAATGAAACCAAGTATAGTTTTGTCATATTTTCGTATTCGTCATGGTAACACGAAAATAATGGAACACATGGAGTATCCTTTAAGCTCTTTTCACACTCCTTAAAAATGAAAAGATTGTCGAGCGACCTTGTTCTTTTAACGCTCATAAAAGTATTTGAAGAAAATGTTTCATGGGTGATAGTTTATCACTTTTTCGGTCTCATCGAACTACTTTACAAAAAGGAACTGAGGGAGTTCTCTTTAAGTGTTTTTCAAAATCTCTAAACATGAAAAACCCCGATTTTTCTATCTTTGGACTCGTTAAACAAACAACGAAAGACCCATATGGGACCGAACCAATCCTTCTGAGGGTTCGTTAAACATTCTCTGAGGGAATCGTCCGAAGGATGATCTTACATCAACAAGCATATGCTATCCTCCTCAAGCTTGCATGAAAATAAAGAGGTACTCGCCAGAAATGGTCGGGGATAGTTTGGGAAAAAAATGTGTCTCAGTATTTGTGTTAGTGGCAGTAATAGTTTCTCTTGAACATGACACCCCCTTCATCATTGAACCCATGTTGGTAAATTCATTTTTCTCTTGTCTGACCTTCTGCAAGTTCATATATTGGGTCGGCTTTGAGTCAATGCTGCCAAGAGCATTGTCGTGTCGTTCATATGTTCAAGATAATTCCAACCTTGCATAGGCCTTCTATTGAGTCAACCATCTGTAGTTATCAATTCTTACCATGTCGGCCTTCCCTGTGTCAGTTTCAAATCATTTTCATGCTTTGATCTACCCTAAATATGTTACTTATTTCGTGTCATTGATGGGGGATACATCAAGGCCCTCTTGTGATGAGTCTTTTCTTGTCGACTTCAACTCATCATCTGGGAATAAGACTTAGAAATCATTTAGTACATTAGAGCCTGCATGACTCAATGGTAGGTTTCTTCTCTTTCGACAGTGGATTCACATCATTGGTCCCTGATCGAGAGATTCTATCAAGTGTTTGACTTCAACTTATTTATTCGCATTCGATGGATTGTACAAAGGTACCTTGGGAGTCATTGACATCAATGGTGATTTCCCTCACACTTGTTAACAGTTTTCATTAATGACTGGTAATCAAGTGGTTTCTACCATGTTCGACTTCAACACCTGTAATCGCATGGCTAGATTCGTACTTACAGATGAAGGGATTGAAGACCCTGGATATCATCATTTTGGGCCAGGTTGTGATGGAATATTTATGATTTGTATTGACACATAGATCCACTTTATATGTCTTGTGGCTATGTCCAAATTTGAGTTTTCTAGAGCATAGATCCACAATGGATTCCTGGTGGCTATGTAGAATCTTGGTGACATGGATCCACAGTGTATGATTGGTGGCCATGACTAACATTTATGGTTTAAATCACTTGTAGTCTAAGCATGGGAATGGCTACCTCAGAAATGGTATAATATTGTGGAGATGCTTGGTTGTTTGCAGGTTATCGATTGGTGCACTCTTTGTTTCTGACACACACACACACACGTTCTACAAAGTATTTCAGTTGTCATAAATTCCAACCTCATACTTTGGGGGGAATTTTGTTACACATTATTTTGATCACCCTGGTGATGTGTCTACAAGCATGTATTCAACCTCTCAAAAGGATCTTTCCCATGAGAAAAGTAACTGGTTTCCTTCCCTACAAGGCTTGCTTTTAGAAGGACGACGCAGGCTAGTAGTAGTATACAGTGCAGAAATAGTGATTTCCTTAGGCTGCTCTAAACCTAGACTGTGAGGTTTCCGCAGGCTACTATATAGACATGGTGCGATGACGTTCTAAAACTAGGAAAAAGGAAGAATTTCATGAAAGTTATAGAAGGAGTCTTCTAGAATATGAGGTGGTATCCATGTGGTTGAGATCCTACCCGCCTCTCTAATTTGGTGGGATCATCTTGATCTCTTTAACCATCTCTCTTTCTCCTATATAATGATGGATTTCTCATGGAAAAGGTTAAGCATTAAGTAAGCAAGAGAAATTAAGGAATGATTAAGGTTAAATAGGCTATGAATTGTGTGAGGTACTCTACATCATATGCTTGAAGGCTTCATCTCAGCTTATCAAGTTATTGTGGATCATCTTCATATAATCTTGGAGCAAGTGTGTATGTCAAGAGCAAGGGCCATTAAAAGGGAACTTAGCGACATCAAGGTTGTTTGGTTGTATCTTCCACTTTCTCTTAATATAATACAGTGGCATGTTTCTTTCCCATAAAATCACTCTCATTTTATTACATGATTCCTTGATCAGATGTATAAGCCTTCATTGCATATACTATTATTGATTTCACTTTGGTTGGTTTGTGTTTCATTGCAGGATCAATAGCACAAGAGAACCAGAGCGAAGTAGGGACAACAAAGACATAAGGAAGCAATATTCAAAGGTATGTTACTCATCTTTTCTTTGATGATATATTCAATGATTAGAGCTTAGGGAAAGCGCCATGTCTTGTCTTGTTTTGTTCTAGATCTAGGTGGATCTAGGGAGATCAGTTTATGTCTGCATTTGCCGATATATCCAATAACACTTCTATTACTTGATTCACCTGCTCTGTATGCCCATCCGACTTAGGATTATAGGCTGTACTGAATTTCAAATTCGTTCTGAACCCCTTGAATAACCCTTTCTAGAAATTTGAGGGAAATTTTGGGTCTCTGTCAGACACAATTGTCTTGGGAATTTTGTGCAATCGTGCCACTTCCCTCATAAATATGTTGGAAACATCCACTTCCTTGTTAGTAGTCTTAACAGAATGAAATGGGCAGATTTCGTAAGCTTTTCCACCACCACCATGATTGAATCATGTTGCTTGCCTTTTCTGGGAAATCCTGTGATGAAATCCATTGTCACCACTTCCCACTTCCACTCAGGAATGGGTAAATGTTGCAACAACCTTGTTGAGTGTCTGTGCTCATATTTAACCTTCTAACACTCCATACATCAAGCGATGTATTCAACAATCTCTTTATTCATACCTGGCCAAAAGTAATGGCTCTTGATTGTTGCCACAGTCTTCTGTTATCCAGGGTTCCCAGCATAAGGTACACTGTGCATTTCTTTCAAAATCATAAGTTTCAATTCTTGGATGTTAGGTACNAGTGTTTCATCAGTTTCCAATTTATAATTTTCCACTTTATGTGGCATCTCACCTTGTTGTAGCTTTGCTAACAAATCCCTGTACTGCAAATCTGTATTTGCAGCCTCCAAATTTTTTATTTTAATATCAGTTCGGTACATGATAATGGTCGTAGCATGCAATTCATGTACTCTCCTATTGAGTGCATCATCCACTTTATTATCCTTCCCTTTGATATGCTTTATATCAAAATCATACTCACAGAGAAACTCCAACCACCTACTCTGCCTAGAATTCAAGGTTGGTTGATCAACAAATACTTCAGATCGTTGTGGTTTGTTCTCAGTTCGAACCTCCTTCCCATGAGGTAATGCCTCCATTTCCTCAGAGCGTGAACGGTGGCTGCTAACTCCAAATCATGAGTTGCGTAGTTCTTTTATTTCTCTTTCAATTTTTTGGATTCATAACAAATTACAAATCCATTCTAACTGAGGACTCCTCCCAGACCTTCTTTGCATGCATATGTGAACACCATGAAATCTTCATTCGAATCTGCAATCTTCAGGATTGAAGCATTGGTTAACAACTGCTTCAATCGCTAGAAGCGTCTCTCACATTCCTTTGTCCACTGAAATTTATTCTCCTTCCTTTGCAAGGAAGTGATAGGGTGAGCTATCCTTGAGAACCTTGCGATAAACCTTTTGTAATAACCAGCTAGACCCATAAAGGATCTGACTTCCGTCATGTTATTTGGCACTGACCATTCTCTAATGGCCTCAATCTTCCCAGGATATACAACTATCTGTCCCTTCGAAATAATATTCCCCAAGTAATGGATTTTATTTTGATAAAATGAGCATTTTCTCAGCTTGGCATACAGTTGGTGCTCTCTTAGCACCTGCAACACCATCCTTAGATGTTTTTCATTCTCTTCCTTCGTATTGGAATATAATAGAATTTCATCCAGGAATACTATGACAAACTTGTCTAGATAGTCCCTGAATACACCATTCACCAGGCACATAAAAACAACGGGTGCGTTTGACAGCCCAAACAACACCACTGTGAACTCGTAATGACCATACCTTTTTCTAAAGGTGGTCTTGCTGATGTCTTCATCCTTTATCCTTTCCTGGTGATATCCCGACCTGAATTCTATATTCAAAAATATCTTCGCATACTTCAACTGATCAAAGAGGTCATCAATCCTCGACATAGGATATTTTTTCTTTACAGTTAATTTGTTCAATTGTCTAAAATTGATACACAATCTCAGCGTCCTTCACGAAAAGGACCGGGGCTCCCCAAGGTGACACACTTGGGCATATGTAGCCCTTATTCAAAATCTCTTCAAACTGCAGTTGTAGCTCTTTCAACTCTGGCGTACTCATTCTGTAAGGATCTTTCGAACCTGGAGCTGCTCCAGGCATCAAGTTTACAAAGAAGTCAAAATCTCTTTTCAGAGGTAGTCCAACTATGTGCTGAAATATATCCTCAAACTCCTTTAGTACCACATGATCTCCAACATTTGAGACCTCATCCTTAGATGCTTCCTCCACATGGGCTGCAAATAATTGACAACCTTTCCTGTAGCACTTCTTCAGCTGCATTGTTGAGATTTCTCTAACAACAACAATTCTAGGAATTCCTTGGATTGTTTTCCGATTTCCTTCCTCATCCAGGCAAGTGACTGCCTTATTACGACAGTCCAAGATGTCATGGTGATGGTCCAACCAGTCCATCCCAATTAGACAGTCATAAGAACCTAAAGGTGGAATGTTCAATTCAGCCTTTGTGCTCAGTCCATTCATGTCCACCGGACATGACTTAACTAACACAATGACTTTTCTCTTCGTTCCTGTAGCCAACTGCACTAACCAAGACTTTTCATGTTTGCTTCTCGACAATTGCAAACTTCCAACCACTCTAGGATCTATATAACTATGGCTAGCCCCTGAATCAATTAAAATAGTAAATGGATCATACCTTCCACTTTAATCATGTGTGGCTGATATTCATCTTGCTTGTTGTCTAGGGCTACATAGATCCTTGGCATTCTACTTCCCATGTCCTCCATTGTTTCAGCCTATTGTACATTAAGGAAAACTCTCACTTTATCATTTCTGTGGGGGAAATCTCTCTACCTATGGTTCCCTTTACAACCCCAACATTCCATAGGTGGTGGTATTAGCATTTTCCCACCCACTTCAGCCTTCCTGGGATCTCTAAAAGATGGTTGTCCCTAAGGACTATTCCTGAAAAAGGGTGGCTTAGTTCCCTTCTTCCTTTGATCCATCTGGAATTTCTTCTTGTCTTACCAAGCCTTTCGGAAGGTAAGCTTCTCTTTTCTTCTCATATAAGCATTTCTCCCTCCTTATCGTTTCTTCCATAGTCTTAGGGTCATCATACTGAATCTTGTCACCAATGGAAGGTGGTAGTCCACTCAGATACCTTTGAATATTGATATTCTTATCTTTGACAAACAAAACATACTTCAACAATTCCAAAAATCTTCACTCGTATTCATCAATGGTCATGCTACCAATTGATTTCAAAGAACTATTTCATCTTTCTGTCATAGTATCTTTTAGTCAAGTATTTCTTCTCAAAATACCTCTTGAATTCTTTCCAAGTGATATATTTCTCTCTAATGTACTGCACCTGCACAATTTGATCCCACCACATGGATGCTTTTCTTTTCAGTTGATACATCACAATTCTTCCTTTTGCATGAGAGGAATAATTCTGGAGTTGGAAATATTTCCTCATGCCAAGAAACCATGTTTCAGCATCTTCCTCCTTCTTATGTTCTGATCCATCAAATGTAGGAGGCTTAATCTTGTTCATTTCACCCTTCAGTTCATCCACTCTAGATCTCCTGTACTTTCTAGTAGGAGATGAGCTTGAACTACTGTGTGCTCTTCTCTTGGAGTGAGCTTGGGAGTGATGATGATGTCTACCAACACACCTTGATCTTCTTCCCTTAGAAGTCTAGTGATTCCATTTTTTTCTCAAGTCTCTCTCCTCATCCAAATTATTTTCTATTCCCTCCAGACTCTTCATAAACTTTAAGTTGAATTCTACCTCTTGTTCCTTAGCTTTCATGAGCTTTCTGTTATCTACTCAGTGATTTTGGGAATCATTCTGTAATCTTTCAATTATTTTCATCATATGCCCTTCCTTATCTATCTCTTCTCCATGTCCATTGGAGTTCGATCCTTCAACTTCCAAATGGACATCCATTCCTTTTGCTTCATCCTCAGAACTGGAAGCAGTTTGTGCCTCTTCCATTTCTTTTGCACTCAGTGGCAATTCCATTTTGTTTTGGCAAGCGTTAAACTTCTGCAAACACAATGTGCAGACAATCAGAATTTTTTAGGCCATTATTCCGTAACAAATCCCACAACATTCATAAACAAATCTGATTCAAGAAAATGCTCAGTTTTCATTCTCTAAGATTCTTGTTCAATCAAGAATCCCCGCATATTTCTTCCTTCAGAGCTTTTCTCTGCTAAGTTTTTAGGCACTAGCCCATTTCTCTCAGTCCCCAACCCACGCGACCATGGGTCATGACCAAGTGCTAGATAAAAAGGTGTTACTCAAGTCTTCGGTCCTTGGAAATTTCAAAGCACAATACGACAATCTCTTGAAGTTCAGATTACCATACTTGCGACATAAGGCAGATAAACCATCCATGTCTACCTAGCATCCTATGGCGGGCACACACTATGGAAAATTAGGTTTCTGAGTTCTGGGACTTCAGGACTTCAGAGCTTCGAGAATTTGGTTTCCGGAAGCTTCCCTCTTGCTTCCCTTCAGTCTCCCAAATTACGAACTTACAGATTCTCTATCCTCCAGGCCCACATAGTACAAATGTCACCAACTAAGGTGATGGAACGTGGTACACCTAGAAAGGTCCACATCACCTCAAGTGACATCATCCGGCCCCACCACGTCTACCCTTTCATTTCGAAAATTCAGGCTTCGGAAGTTTATGTGTCAACACATTCCCCTTCTTCCGATTATCACAGTTTTGAACTCTCCCTAGATAATCGATGGTCCTTATCTCTCTCACAACCAACGGTTGAGATCCACTTCGCGATTTATTGCTTCAGATGTTTTTACTTCTCTTCACTTTAAATATTTCGATCTGCAAACTCCGAAGGATTCTCGCGAATAACCTGTGCACGGCTTCTCCAAGATCTAATGGTCAAGCTTCTTCCCTCAGATCTACGGTGTAGATCTCTTCCAAGACTTCAGAGCTTCGGACTTCAGAAGTTTTTGCGTCAGCACACCCTACTTCTCCCTATTTCCAAACTCTGATAGGCTTCCAGGATAACCCTCCTGCACCTTCTCCAGATCTGACGGTCATAAAAGGGTTTCCCTTCCTTCCGAATAGATCCTATGGCTCCCACACCCCAAGTGTTGAGCTATTTCTCTCCATGGTCAAATACCACGCCGGTTGTGGTTTTATTCTACCACTACTCCTCTCGAGCTTCATAATATAACCAAGTAACCCATTGGCACTGAGAAACATTCTAAGGTTCGAAATTGGTTCCATCTGAACACCATTTCCACTCGAAACCTTTGGTCCAAAGACTACTTATCCGGCCCATCCAGGCTCAACGTTGAAACTATGGCTCTGATACCATATTGTAACGTCCCCTGCCATAAACCCCCACTATCAGAAAACACTACTGTGCGGAACATATATATATACTTATAAATAATATTCTTTAAATCAAATTAACACATTTAACATGGAGTTACTGCTATCATACAGAATTAATGGAATTAACAACAATTCAAACTTGCTATGGAATACATGATAACATTTCAAGACAAAGACATGCACTACATATAAATTAAGTACATAATTAATATTTATCTTCTAAATTAGCGTAACACCACCAACTGCGTGCAGACCTTCCACGAACCTCCCAACCTTAGACCACGCTACTCATCACTCTCAGCAGTAGGTCACCCCCAAGATGGGACTAAGCTCCACCAAGCAAGGGAATACTAGGCTAGGCAAGATTAACAGAAATACACACAGTTTATGAGAATGGATTCTATCCCAAGAGCCACTTATTCCCACTGATCAAAAAATCTCATTCCCCACATGCATGTCCCAGCCTGGGAGTATACACCTTCACTGTCACTAGGACAGTCCTTCAGCTGCTAAATCTCCCTTGCCTTGGGATTCAACAATAGGTCGAACTAGAATTTTCAGAGCTCTGTGGCAGCCACAGGACTCCTTCCAGGATTTCTCACTTCCTCCGCACACTCTCTCACCTGGAGAGAGTCGCTCACAGGCCTAAAAACCTGCCTCTTCAACCACAACCACCTCCCTGACCTAGAGAGAGTGTTCCACATAGGCCTGAAAACCTCCTTCTTAAGCTATGTTCCAGCACAAGGAAGACAACAGTAAGTCTCAACAAGGAACATATGAAGGTAGACAATCACACTCAACCAAGGGACTGCGTGGCCACAACATGCCACAGTTATAACACACACGACTTAGACAATTACAGTATGCTCAGGTTCCACAGAAGACAACAACCCAAACAGTTAAGCACAAACTTGGATTTGTAGTGTGGATAAACCTAGTTCACAGGACATGCAAGTCGGTCTTTCCCTCCTGACTGGTTTCTCAGATGTGTGTGGTTATGCAGATGTCCAACATAATGGTAAAACGATACAGACTAAGGATGTGTCGGCTTCTCAGGAAAACATCACAGGTTGGCCTCACGGTTTCGGGTTTCAAAGTTGCATGAAGTATGCAAAGATTAGATGCCTATGTCCCACGATTCATACAACGGACTGAAGAATAGAGGACCAACCCCCATCATGACTCAATTATTGGCTTAAAATCTAGGTGCCTAGGCCGACACATGTCTCCCATGAAGCTGCATGCACTCCATCAAGCATGTGTTCCCTTTTCCAGGCACTTAGGATAAAAATATACCTTTCACACTACTTTGGAATAATAATAAATTATTATTCCCAAGGGCTTAATCCCCTAATATTATCCCCTCTTTCCAACCTTTCATCCCCCTTTCCCTTACCCACCTTGTGTAATATTAGTCCCCCATCACTCTCTCTTCGTGTTCAGTCGGCACGTAGTGATGTTTACATATTATATTAATGATATGCATAATTACATATACAAAAACATGCTCCTGGCCTTAACACTTAGGCTCTCCATCCTAATAAACACATAAGCCAAACAACTTATCAATACTCGACTCACCAGCCTACAAAACATGATTACAATTCATAATATAACTGGGGCACTACCAGGGGATATTACAACCTCGGGGTGTTACTTCAGCTTAGGATTAGCTATGATATCCTAGTTTAGAAGAAAGCATACTTTTGTAGCACTCAATACAACAAAAGTGGAGTATATCGCAGCCAGGGTCACAAGTCACGAAGCAATATGGCTTCAAAAAATTCTTGTAGTACTATTTGATCAAGAGACAGAGATGACCTTAATACACTATGATAATCAAATTTGTGTCAAGATTTTAAAAAATACAATATTTCATGAGAAGTCGAAGCACATTGAGATCAAATATCGCTTCATCCGAGACATGGTACAAAAGGGAGCAATAAAGCTCCAATACATATCCACATATGAGAAAATTGTGGACATTCTCACCAAGCCTATGTTTAAGACAAAGTTTGTATACTTCAAATACAAGCTTTGCATTATGCAAAATGTCTCTCTCACTGAGAGGGAGTGTTGATGTTTCTCTATTTAGCAACATCGAGCATACATTCTCCCAGATTGATCATGTTGATTTGACCAAGCGAAATGAATCATTCACTCATGAAGATTTTCTAGTGGTGAATGGCCCAAGTGTAGTCTTTCTCTTGACGAGGAGTGGATAGACTTGAGGTTCTCTCACATTGTATTCTCCAAGATGGAATGGTCTATATTAATTAGACGTGCATGTGAGGAAATGATCATCAACATAAACATAATATATAAATAACATATTAATAATATAATGTGTGTGTGTGTGTGTGTGTGTGTGTGTGTGTGTGTGTATGTATGTATGTATGTATGTATAATCAATAATTAATAATAAATTAATTAATGGAAACACAATAATGGAAAATACACACACACACACACACACATATATATATAATCAATAATTAATAATAAATTAATTAATTAAAACACAATAATGGAAAATACATGTCCATTAATGAAATGGCACTCCGCCCAAGTATATATATTGGGGCCCGCAATTGTAATATATCATATCATACAATATTTACTTACAACAAGCTATCATCAAGTCTACTAATTCCTATTGATATTTCTACTGTGTAATTATTTTATGATAATAATAGCATTTAAATCATAAGGAAATAATTATCAGATCTGAAAATTAGAAAAATTCAACACGGACCTCGAGGCACTAGCAAGCCAAGGTAATCTATCTTCTAGTAAGGAGAAACATGGCAAGAATCAAGGTCAATGTTGCGGATAAGAATCAAGATATTTCCCCATAGGCCTCTCAAGGATGGAGTGGTCACACAAACGAAGGGGCTCTACAAACTTGATCCTGCAAAAACAGATGAACGAGATCAACCATACAATCAAAGAAGACTTGTCGATACTATAAATAATATATTCCATGCCTTTAAGCCAATTTATAAGAGAGAATTAGGTTTATTAAACAATCAATCATGGATGGTTGTAGATGAGTGTCTTGAAACTATATTTACCAATTCAAAATAGACAATCAAGATCCACATGTGAGAGTATAAAATTTGATGATATTAAGCATAGCATGTCAGCAAGAGGATGCATAGTTTGAGTTAGTCAATCAGGACATGTGATAGAATAAACCCTACCATAGTATAATATCATCAAGCGCTTTGGAATCATTAAAAGGTCAGAATTTGACATGTCAATTCTATCATACAAATGTCAATGAAACATCATAGGTTAAGAAGCATCACAAAGAAATTTGAAATCATCAGATTGAAAGGAATAATCAACACTTATCTCATCAAAGATAATCATCAATCAATATTAACCCTTCAAGGTAGGAAAATAAATAGCATTAGGCTTAAGAAGTAGTAGGATTAGGCAATAGGGATGAAATTTCAGTAGGAGCTCCTTTCCTTTCGCTTACAAAATAAAAAGTAAAGGGGGTTTGTTGCGGCCACAACAATGGCGACACAATGGAAGAACAAATTATCTTTGTCAATAGAAGTCTAGGGCCTATACTTCAAATCTGAATTTGAAAGATAATCTCAACAAGACCACAAACAATTTTCCAATAGTCATGGGTACCACAATGACAACAAAATTCTAAAATATATAACCCAATATTTCTATTACTTGTAATCTAACACACATTTTTCAAAGAGTCAAATAATGAGATAAATTCTTTTACTGGATACACACTTCATATTATCTTTGGTTCAACCATGGGTTTTCACTTTTCATAACAAGCAATTATCTACATAAGTGTGTTTCTCATCTCTCCTTTCTTGACATTGCTTCATTTCCAGTAAGCATCCATAGCCCTGACGAAGTTTCCTCAGTACCATACAAGCATGGCCCCACTACTAGCAAGAGTCCATAGACCCGACGAGTTTAATTGTACTTCCCACACTGTTAATAGTGCTTTCTACTTTCTTTTTATTTCAGAATATGCCCACCCTTTTAGATTTGTATATACATATATGCATGTGCACATAGGGTGTGAAGGAAACAGGGTGGTACGAGAGTTCTTTTAATTTGTTGAGTATATATTATGCATTTTAGTTCAACCCAAATGTCTCCCCAAAACCATCGTAGTATTGGCCATTTTATTAATGTGAAGTGGATGGATCTCAAAGAAAAAGATGGATAGACGCTTTCCTATACTTATGGATTATCATGGTATGCTCAACAAGAACATGTGTTCGACCACAACTATCAGTCCATACCCACAACTAAGAATTTCATGAATGCACATTTAGACAAAGCATCTCATTCATATTATGAATTGTAAAAATAATTTCTTCAATATGTGACCAGAATTGGACCATCCTATCACCAAAATTTTAAAGAGTAATCCTCGAGGCAGAGCAAGAAGTCAAATCAGCTCAAGGAACATACCAATATTTAAATCAAAATATGGAAGAAATATGTACAAGCAATAGGCAGGCTCTAAAATTGAGTTCAACTCATGAAAACAAAACAAAGCTAAAACAAGTCTAAATCTATAATGCTAGTCATCAAAAGGATGACAACTGGTTAGAAAATAAGAATTTAACTCAAAAACAAGCAAAACATCTGGTACAACAATAGTGAAAATGTTTTCAGTGCAAACTTGGAAAATGCCAAGTTCAATAACTAGTCAAGAGATGTTAATCATTCAACATCAAACTCGATGAAAATATTCCCAGAGTTTCTGATTTGAAATTAAGGAAAAACAAGATTAAAATAATTGATAATCTAAAGGAAAAAGATTTGCAAGTCAATTCTCTACTCAAATTGTCACATACAATTTATCTTTCATTTAGTGCAACAAAAAAATCTCCCGAGAATATAGAAAAATGGGTTAATGGATCGATTTAGTCAAACATATTTTCTAAAAATTACATCACATGAAATATTCTACAATTCATAAGCTCTTAAGATTTTATGACATGAGAAATTCCTTTGCATATTTGAAAGTAATTATTTTTTAAACAGAAAATACATTTAATACTTCTCACCAAAGCGTCGTTTTCTCTTTTCTATAAAAGATAATCATTAACCATGTAGATCCAAATAATTTAATTTGATACAACAAAGAGGGAAAAATGGCAGTTATGTAGGCCATCAAAATAGTCATTAAAATGACTCCAAACATTGACTAGATCATAAATAAAAATGAAAATATATGAATGAGACAAAATATATTTCTAATGAGCTGTTGAATTGGTGACAATATTGGTTCATTAATCAAATAATGTCGCAAAGGAATCTTAAGCAGACAATTCTATATTAACACTTCCATAAATTTCCTTTATTAAAGAGAAAATTCCTGAGTTGGTGATTGCATAAACCATTTCCCCAACTTGCATTTCAAAAGAGAATGGTGTGATCAGTTGTCAGACAGTTTGGGAAAAAATATTCCGCTAAATGATTAACTTATTGAAATGAAATTTAAACAAAAAAGAAAAGAAAAGTTATGAATTAAACTAATTCTAGGAAGAGCATTCTAAGCTAGTGGAAAATTAGATTATGTTGGTTTTCGTCATCTTATATAAATGTCAATGTTTTCATCAAGTATTCATTTGGTGTTCATTTAGTCAAATATCACAACCTTCTTCCTAAGATATAAGAACTATGTTCTTTTCATACAATATTCCATTTAACATGAAGGTTTGTGTCATTGATTGTTGCGAGATTCAGATCCTCTAAACATTACATCTTGTTCCTGTAATTAGAATAAATCAAATTAAACAAACATGAACATAAGACTTCAATTCCATCTATCTTCTAAATATACATGTCCATCAACAAAACTTAGTCATAAAAAACATATTCAAAGATTGTCACATTGCACCCCAAGGTATGTGTTTCCTATGATTATGGATGACAATGATGTGAAAAATTGTATGATCATCTTTTAGCCTTGTGAGAGGCAAGAGAAAATTATCATGAAAAGGGAGCAACTAAGATATTTTGGAAAGGTGCAAATGATCTCAAGTTACAACCTAGATGGATTGACTTCCCCAACACAAATGACAAATATGATTAGAAATCAAAATTGAATTAAGTCCATAAGATTGGCATGATGGGAAAGTCCATGAAACTGATATCCTCAAGTTCTCAAGAGTGTTCCAAGTAGAAAATTTATGTATTTCACTTCCTTGAAATTACATGTCACACAGAATAAGAGGAAAGTGAAATGGAAACTACGAGTGTGTAGCTTGTCTCTCTACTAGATAGGTTTTTCGTTAAAAATAATGGGACATATAATCCGGAAAACAAAATCAACAATCTCATGAGAAAGAGAGATCCAAATATAAGATGACCCAAATATGATTATCTTTTCTAATTATTAATAAACTAATTTTGGGTTCAAGGAGTGTGGAAAAGTGTGGGGCCCAATAGATTAATGAGTTACATCCCGCAATATTCACATATTGAAACTTACGATCATGGATAAAATAAAAATAAATGATGAAGATTTGAAATTGGAATCTCAGAAGTTGCATTGCTATATTCCATAAGGATACTTACAACTCCCAAACATTTCAATGGATTCAACATGAGATAAGTGTATAGTTCCCAACCATGATAAAAATAAGATTACTCAAGAATGTAACCATAATGAGTGACCCAATATCAACAAACCCAAATGATGAAAATTTATTATTCAAGAAAATATCAGGTCTGAAAAACGATTAAATTGACAATGCTAAGACTGAGTATTTGGTCAATCAATGGATTGGGGAATAAAAAGATTAATTCCATAAATTTTCTGAAAAATATATCAGAAAAAAGATTTAAATAATAACATTGTTTACAATGTTAAAACATGCATCTAGACAATGTGGTTGAATATCTCTTGTTGTTGTGTATGAGATGAAACTTGGATGAAGATAACTGCAAGACAAAATATGAAACTCATCCTTGAAAAACTAATTGAACAGAGCATAAGATATATGCAACCAATACCCATGAATTATAACTAAAGGTGTTGTAAGAAAATAACTCAAAAGAAATAAAAGCAAGCTAAGCTCAATATGTTAAACAAGTCTATACAAAAAAATCATGTTGGCTGGAAGTAATTGAAGAAAATAATGAATGTGAAAGAAATTATTTGGAAAACTCAAAAACCAAGGAAAAACGATATTTTAAGGAGATTCCAAGGAGTTGGAATGGATTGGATTTCAGATGGGAAGATTTTAGTCACTCAAACTTTGACTTTACTGTGTGTGGGACATCAAGCCCACAACTAATAAAAATCTCAATTAAGCAAACTTTTCTAGATTAGAAATCATGTGGATATGAGTATGGGACAAATTCGAGTGTCCATTACAAGTGGGAATAATGGTATTCTTTATGAAATAGCCCACTTGTGAGATAACCTAATGCTTGAAGAATGATATTCATAAAATAAATGATCTGAAAATTACCCAACACATAGAATTTTTTTTAGGATGAGATAAAGTAAATTTTCTCAAATCATAATTAAATTGAAAAATCCAATGAAGGGAAAATTTGTGTGTATGTATTCTATTTCTCTCAACCTTTGCTGAGAATTCATGTATTGTTCAACCAACAATAAATAAAAAGGAAAGGAAAACATAAAACTAATCAAACTAGGAAGGAAAGCTAAGCTATGCAAATGAAAGAAACTAGCCTATTCTACCCTACTTTTATTCTACTCTACATTCGCTGAAAAATAAGCTATGTAAAGTCATAATGCCAATGTAGATATTTGTGTAATCCCAACCCTGCACAAACATATTCATCATAATATATTAGAAACAAAGCTTGGAATAAAATTAGAGTAAAAGTTGGAAAAATTAAAGAATGATAAAATCCATTCACCATATTAAATATGTCAATGCAATAATTCATGGGAACATTATATGAACATGATTCCTCCAACTATGCTTCAAAACTATCATAAAATATTTCATTAATATCATAGAATTGATGGAGGTAGTTCAATGGGAAGTAGCATATTGAATGAGAACTGTGCATATAATTCATGTGAAGTGTACTTGGTGAGAGAGTCATAATTCTAGTAAACTTGTTAACTCCAAAAGACAAACCAAGAGAACAAGGGTATGGCATAACCATCAGTGTAGACCGAAGTGCCTCATTGTATCGACATGCCTCTCGAGGCACATACTTCAAGCAACCATCTACTTGAGATAGACTAGTGGAATTAAATGATATACATGGGCTATACCCACCATGGTATAAGACAAATCCTCAAGACAATGGTGGAAGCCATTAACATCAACGATATTAAGTATAGGGCTACTTGAACAAGAAGCTTCACTATTAACAAAAAATGAAGATGAAGAAGAAGAAGACATTGTCTAATATACGTCTGCTACAACATTCTCTTCATCCCATGAAAAAGGTTGATAAGGTTTGGTTGTGATTAGTTCATGAGAATACGCCTTGTCCACCCTATCTTCCATATGTATATTACCACCATCAAGTACTTAAAAAGGGGTCAACCCTATTGAGTTCATTTGAATATAACAATGGGTGGCTTTCTACAAAATAAAATCATTAAATCGACCAAGATACAAATAATAATAATTGAAATAATTAAGAGAATTAAAAGCCTCTCTAGAACAATATTTTTTTTCTTTAGAAAGTGACTCCCTGAATGGTATTTCCTCCTCATTAAGAACATCGGTGGTCGATTATGGATTGATAGGTATCACACAGGCATGGTTTCACAATTAATTCATTCTTCCTTGAGATGGTTTTCCTTTTCCAAGAAAAAAGTGGATTCCTGTGATAAAAGAGGTATGTCTTGTATGCTTATTTCTTCTCCTAAAGTGAAGATATTAGCGTGGTTTTTTCCTCCTGCAAAATATGAGAATCTGAAATTTCTTCCAAAACATATTCATAGTTATAAGAGGGGAGAAAATCACAAGAATCATTAGAAAAATAAGTTTCAATAAATGATCCATTAGTAGTAGGAGAACATTCTTCATCTATAAAAGTTAAACAAGGAGAATTTATAACATCAGGACAATTTAACTAAAAAAGCATTAGGGCAATTTAAATAAAAAAGAACTAATTCCAAATTGTCCATGGGTGAGGAAGAATTCATTTCATGAGTGTCTAGATTTTCTTCATTAACAAAATGATCATCATTCAAGTCTTTCCCCATGGATTCCTCTTCCATTTCTTGTGATGGAAAATAATAGAGAGAATAATGAGATCCTGACATAACCATCAGAGTGACCCGAAGTTTCCTATTATCAACAAGAAAACCCTTCTCTTGGTCATCTACAGAAAAAATATGAACTCGAACTTACAACACAAGAGGTATTTTTTTCATCACAAGAAAAGGTGGAATGAAGTGGTGAGAGGATACATATGCATCTTCCGAAAAATGATTTTATCTCTGATCTATATCCCGAATAGTAAATAAAGATCTGGACATATGGAGTCCAACTAAGCCATTAGTATTTTCAATATTTTTATTTAAATCCAAATCATAATGCAAAGTAATATTAAAACATGACTTAGATTCTTCATCCACTAGCTCATATGTTCCATTAGTAAGAGAAACTAAATAGGAAATCAAATCATTGTTAGAAGGCCTATCATCCAAAGGAAATCTATAGAAAATATGTGTAAATCTAATAACAAAATCTTGAATAGATTCATCTTTGTTCTTCCTAAGATCTAGAATTTCTTCACACAATTTATCATAATCATAATTCTCAAAATCATGCAAAATATCATGCATAAAATGTTCGTGTGTGTGAATGGAGGAGACGAACAAAGTCTCACACTAGCTCTTAACCCAACCTACAAAAGTGAGAGTGAAAAAACTCCAAATGGCACTACCATTAGTAATATTACGAGAACCACAAAGTTTCCATAAATGTAAAGCATGTCTAGATGCAGAGATTTCACCCTCGCCATCAAATTTAAGATGCGACAAGAAATGTAAAATGTTTCTAGGAGGTAGAGTACCAAAACTAAACCTCCATAAAGGGATATGGGATGGATCCATTAGTAAATTGGAACACAAATTAATAATAACAAATCCACAAGCTTAGCTTGTCATATGGATCTCTTTCTAGCGCCATTTATGTTGATCGGTCCAAATGGCCTTTCAAGGAGGTAAGGGAGAACAACTGATGGTAGATCCCAATTAGACCTACTCTTGTTTGGGGTGGTGTTTCTAATGAGTATATAAGCCTCGTTTCCACTCAGAAGTAAAAGAAGAAAAATGAGAAAGACAATAGACTTTCCCCCAAAGAGTTCTAATTAATCTTAAGACTAATCTATCCAAAAGCAAACTAATCTAATATAACTAATTCTAATCTCTCTTGGGAGAAAAACTAAAAGAATGAGTACAGCGAAAAGTAATACCATAAGAATCAGAAATCGTTCATGTATTCTATGGATAAATGAAAGAAACAATGCTACACATACACATACAAATAATTGTACAATACATCCATAACATCATTTTTGTACCCACAAGGAAACATGTGACAACATAAGAAGATAGAACAAAGTGCATAAATAGTTCATATAACCAAATCCTATCTATCCAGCAGAAGACAAATGCACAAATAACAGTCTCATGTACATCCACCAAAATCACAAATTTTTTGAATGCTTCTTACTCTTTATTGACTCAGAAGTAATAGTATTGTCTTTCATTGCAAAGGGGAAAAGTCATTTTTACATTCAACTAGCTCTCTTTTATAAACCAAGATAGACTCTTCATCTCTATTGGTTGTTTGTTTCATTTTTCCCCAATTTTCTTTTTATATTTTTGAAAATCTAGATGTGGGATTTACAAATGGAAGATGAAGATACCCCTAGATGGTTACATTCTCCCTATGGAAATTTACAAATGATATTTATTAAAAATATTATTCACTCAGCTAGTTGGCGTCATTTTCAATTCCTTGATTTATTCTTGGAATTTATGGCCTTCACCTGTTGAACAATATCAATTTGTATTTTCCTCCTCTGACTCGACTTTGCACCGAGCTAATCTTGGCTCGATTTCGTTGCATGTGGCCTAAGATATGATTATTCGAAGTCTGCATAGTCGACTCTTCAACTAAATTCAGGTTTCATCTGTGTTTTGCATTTTTAGAATATTTCTTCTCTTAATATTCCATCACTTGTCATCCCATCTTGTTATTTTCTTCTCCATATTTCCATTGAGCCCTCCTAGGCCTGATTTCATTCCCTGTATCTCCAAATATGGCTTCTTGAAGTTTGCATGGCCATTTCTAACCCCGAATCTGTGGTATGCTATTTTTTTAGTTTTTTAATGTATCTGTCACATGACTAGCCTGGAGACCTTACCACTACATTCCTTTGTATGATACCTTTCCAACGAGGTATCATGGACCCAATTCCTACACATGTAGAAAAAGTTATGCACGTTTAAATATCGCCACTCGCCAGCTGTCGATTTATCCTATGGGTGAATTTGGACCTTTGATCTTCAACCTGCAAAAAGGAGTCCCACATGCATAAGTGAGTTTGAAAATCAACAGTTTAACCCCTATGGATAGTTTGAATATGAATCTAGGCCAACATGGGACATTTGTCTCATACTTTAATTTTAGCTAATCCCTCCCCCCAATTGTTTTTTTAATTATGAAAATAATTAAAAATAAAACAAAATAAAGTAAAATAAAAAATAAAAAATTATTTATATTATTTACAAAAAAAAATTAAAAAAAGAGATTATTCCTAATCCTATGTAAAATATCAAAGAAAATTAAAATTTAACTAAATTGATTACCCCCCGTAATGAAAAATAAAAATTACTAAGGCTAAAATTAATAAGAATAATAATTACTCCACACCCTCTGGATTTAAACTTGTGACCTCCGAGAGGGAAACACATGTTTTTAACCATTAGTCCCATTTAAGTTGCTTATTCATTTTACCTTCTAGAAACTAGAAATCTATGGAAAATTACAAAAATAAAAATAAATAAACAAACAAAAGTAATAAACTAAAAGTGAAAATAAAAAACAAAAAATAAAAAAACATATATATATATATTCCCAATTGTCATCGGGAATAGTATACTCATGATCATGCCCCAACTCATACTCTATTTTGTCGATGACGATCACTTATCTCCGATTACTTAATTCCTGGCAACATACTTAATTTTCCCTTCATGATTTTCAACAATTATTATGTTAAATTGTTTTTTTTATTAAAACATTATCATAAACCACGTCGTCGTCGGGATTGGTTGTCATGTGGAGTTTGTAAACTTTTGTGAATTCACCGATGACAACGTTGGTGATCCACGATGAGGGTTGGGCTTCCCTTTAATAAAATATTTTTCGGGTAAAATATTACTATAATGTACGCCCTTCCACATAAATATTAAAAAATAACCTTTAAAAAAAAGATATTTAGGTGGCAACAAATAATATAATATAATTATATTATAATATATCACGTTACAAATTCCAAAGCATTTTGGAATAAGGTTTCAATAGGTAGTGTAGTTCCCATGCCATGGAGGTGAGGGGAGTAAGAAATTCTTTAAAAAATAGGGAATCTTATAAAGGCAATCTTAAAAAATAGAATCTAGGATATTAGGTGTGGTTTTTGGTGTGTGAGGAAGAAATAAAAAAATCTAAATCAAAACTAAATTAAAAAGAAAAATGAAAAAAAAAAAACCTAAATTTGTATTGAAAAAATAAAAAAGGAAAAATGATTTATTTTTGAGTTTGTTGCTTTTAGACATAAAAATGATTTACATGTTAAATAGTTAAATGGTTAGTTTATTTAATACAAATTAGTTTATTCATGTAAAATAAAATTTTATCCCATGTAAAATGTTTAATGTAAATTAGTTACCCCTATTAAAAGTAAACACCTATAGTAATTTTAAAGTGAAAACCATGAGAAATACCACGTGGTTTTGAAAATCGTGGGGAAAATAAAAATTAATTAAAATAAAAAATTAA